>VZSE01011964.1:71611-264452 GCA_013398275.1 Promerops cafer
CGGGGCGGCCCGGGGGTGGGGTGGGGGGGCGCTGCCGGGAGGGGGCGGCGGGCGGCGCGTTGTTCCTCATCCCCGACACGCCGCGGTGCTGCCGGAAACAAATAACAACAGCCATGGTGGTGGCGGGGGACCCCGAGCCGCCCGCCCGGCTGCCGCCGTCCCGGACGGACGGACGGGGCTGGACCAGCTGCCCAGAGGAGACTCGGTCCCTACCGATGGGAAGGAGCGGGCAGGTGTTTGTGGGAAGGGGCTCCTGTGTGTCTTTAAAGGGGCTCCCGGGCAGCTGTCCATCCGTCTCTCTAGCGCTAGGCTTGGTGCAGGTTCACAGGCATTCCCTGACCGAAGTCAGGCCGGGAGCAGGGAGGCAGCGCTTTCGGGAGCGGTACCCTTGGATGGGCTCTTCCGAACAGCGTATATTGAGTATCGGCTCTTGGAAGTTTGAAATGCTCCAGCCAAAATACAACGTTAAAATTACAAAAAGAACTTATAAGTTGCGATTCACCTCATCATATAAAAGAATTTCTTTATGTTGAGGGTGGCAGAGCATTGGAACAGGCTGCCCAGGGAGATTATGGAGTCTCCCTATCTGGAAACATTCAAACCCCACCTGGACGGGTTTCTGTGTAACCTGCAGTAGTGATCCTGCCTTGGCAGGGGGGTTGAACTAGATGATCCCCAGATCCCCTCCAACCTTAATGTTACTATGATTCTATAATAGATGTGTACGTTATTTACTACTGTGAGCAGAAATTGCTTCAAATTTTTTTTTCTGAGGTTTTCCAGCCCTCATACGCAGCCCCTTTTCAAATGGTGAGAGTTCAGACAGCTTGTATGTCATGCAGAGCTGCACTGCTGTTGCTGGTCGGTTGTGCATCCCCCTGATGTGCAGGCTGATAGTTAGATGGAGCTTGCAGTCAACTGATTTTAATAACCATTTGTTTTGTTGGTGAAGCAGCATTTCGCAGGCTAGGCAAACAGGCTCCTTCAGAAAAGCCGTGCCTCTTTACATGAGTGTGTTAAGCTTGGCTGCATTATTGATTTTTGACACAAACCTGGCATTTATTTACATTAAATGCTTTAGCTACTAAATGGTCACAACCATATTTTTTTCTGAAATTAGGATGCAGCCATGCTGAACATCCTGTGTGTAGGTTTTTAGTGCTTGATAAATCTTTCAGGATCCTGCAGTTGTTGTTTCACCAGGTGTGGTGAGCTTGTGCCGCTGAGTATTGTCTCTGTAGTTGGTAGCTTCTTAGTGTCTTACATTAACACAACACTGTCATGTCTCCCCTTTCAGGAGGAGCCTTTAATATACTACTTCATAAGGCTTTCTGTTGAAAGTCTTCCAGATTTTTGTTAAACTGAAGTTATTCAAGCTGAAGACTCTCTTGCCTCTTTTTTTTATTTTTTTTTTATTTTTTTTTATTTTTTAAATTATTAGAAATATGTTTGGATTCAGCAGCAATAAGTCAATCTTTGTTAATTTTTCTTTTGGACAGAGTTTGGTGTGAAACACTTTTTCCGTGTGGAAGAAAATAGTTAGGGGATTCAGGCTTGAGGAGAGGATGCATAATTTAGTTTGCAGCTAAAAGCTCCTATATGAAGGATGCCCTTGTAAGAAACAGTTAAAAAACATCGCCTTAGCCCTGAATCTAAGGCAAAAACCTTCAGAATTTGTGTGTGCTTGGGGGTTGATCCTGCTAAACAGTTAAATCATTTGAAACACTTGCTACTATTGAATGTGCTGCAGTTGTACCCAGTTGAAGAGTGAGGGCACCAAGAATGGAGAAACCCATTACGATGCTGTCAGTGGTTGCCTGCTGGGAAGGTGACATCACTTGTTGTAGGGGGCAAAAGCTTCCACTGTAGAAGATCTTGAGAGACACTAGCTAGGAAAAAGAGCACAGAAACGAGGGACAGGGAGATCTAAGTTGAAAAGCCAGGAAATGGGCCTAATCTCACTTCTAAACTTCTTTGCTTTGGGATGCATTTATGAAAAAACTAAGGAAAATAATTCTTCAAAATCTGAAGTTGATATGTATAGGTACTGACAAGCTAATATCTAAATTCCTTACCTTGCTGATGGCCTGTGGTATTAACAGTATGATTTCCAGGTGGGTGGAATGGAAGTTTTATTTCTGTGGATGTAGGAAGTAAGACACAAAGTCATATTCAAAAAGTTCTGAGGTTAAGAATATGAAATTGGAAGTTGCCAAAAATCACCTGCCTGTACAGCCACTGACTCTCTGATTCAGAAGTATTTAGTAGTCTTAATGTGACTGTGGATGCCACCTTCTCTTGCTCCTTCCTCACTGGACACCAGCCTCTTTCAGTGCACAGAGCAGATAATGCTCATTGACTAATTAACTGGGTAGTCCTATTTATTGTTAAAAGTGGGTCAGTGCCTCATTCTAACATGCGTGTTACTCTAATCCTGCTTTGAGTACAGGATTATTAATTTACTTATAGGTTTTTCTGTGGTAATCACAAGGGCTCCCCAAATACCAACTTATTTTCACCACATGGGTGGTAGGAATGTTGAATGATGAGGAGATGGTGAACAGTGAAAATGCAAGAAATATTCCAGTGTGGAAGGATTTTACTATTAGAGCATCAAGAGGAATGAGCAGCTGACATCCTCAGGGGTAACCAGGAGGAGCTTTTCAGGTGATGTGTGCTTAAGCTATTCTGTGCCCATAGATGTTTTGAGTGCTAACATCTGACAGAATTCCAGAGGTGATAAGATAGTCTTGGAAGAAAACTCTGCTTGAGATTATTAAATACAAAAAATTCTCCATCTCTGGATCATTCTCATCTTCCCCTACACATATATGGCTGACAGCCTGCTGGGAAATCCTGCTTTATCCTTGCCTCATATTTATGCTTTTGTCGACTTAGCTACTGCTGTCCAATGTCAGAGATGAGATAGTGGGCTTAATGTGGCTTTGGATTGATGGTGTGGATTTTTATGTTCCTGGGGAGCAAGACTGACCATGCCCATGAGCTGTACCCACTCTGAGGAGGCAGTGCTGCTGCCCACTGCCCCCAGATTATTTGACATGAAGCACATGTTCAAAGCACCATTCCTGCTTCTTCCACCAGAGTTGAGTGCTCAGCCTTCTGCATGGTTCACCTTCCAAGAGTAAGGTGGCCAGCTGACTGCATACAGAATAGGGAATGTAGTTGATACTGTCTATCTAAAATTTTATTTTAAAAAATTAATCCTTTTTACATAGATCCTCTGTGACATAGTAAGGGGGAAAGGAAAATAATGCATTTTCTCCAAATTTGGTAGTCGCTTAAATTTGCGCATGGTGGTTTTCTAATAGATGTTCCACATGTCAGAAGGCTATAGAAGGAGCAGAGGGGGGGAAATGACTGGTACTTGCTATTTAGGGGAAAATATATGATTGATTAACAGGATTTAAAGGAGTAGCCTATGGAAGGATGGGTAGGGAGCATGGTAGCATGAAGAATTTACCTTCTTGTATGTGCCCTCTGTTCTCTGTGGCGCTTTGCAGCTTCCATAAGCAGCAGAGCAGCAGTCCGCTTTGCTGCATGCTGCGGGCTTGTTCCTAGGCCACCATCCCTTTTCAGTCTGCCTGAGGGAAGGTCTAGAGGGAAGCACTGTGGTATTAAAATGTATCATGCCTATACCTAGGTCAGGCAAGTTAAAGTTGCACAGACAGCTGCCATTGTATTTGTTAGCTTTCAGGTAGTTGAACAGGTGTAATATTCTTTCGCATGTAGACCTCATATTGTATATTGATAGGTAGAAGCTGAAGTATGGCTCCAAATGTTTGCTAATTTCTGCTCTGCTTTTTGCTGTGAAGTTCATAATACATAGTACCACGCTTTCTTCTGGCTTCTGATTCCTGTGAAACACTGGGGTGCTGAGCTGAGGAGTGCCAGGTGTGCTCTGGGCCCAGTGGCGGCTGTGGAGCTGCCTGTGAGGAGCTGGCCACAGCAGCAGTGCTGCTGCTGTATGAATTTCCAGTGCCAGAGCCTAGCCCACCCTCTCACTGTGACATGTTTGCATCTGGTTCTCTGCTAGAAAGCCTTTTGCAAAGCCCTCCTAGGAAATCTGTAGTTGGAAAACAGGCCTGTGTTTCTGCAAGGTGGCATTTTTATATGGCTGCTGAGAACAGCCCATCTGTGAATAGACTTTATTGCCAGCCTGTGAGAAGGTGGAAAGGGACATCAAAACTTGGCGTGTGTTGGGTTGGCCTAATAAAAGCATTATGTTTGTTTTCACAGCCCTAATAAAAGCATTATTTCTGTTTTCACAGCCAACCACCTGCATGTTGTGTCCAATCAGGGCAGTAGTGGCCACCGCTGTAGCAATTCCATATGCAATAGCTCCATGGTTAGTTTAGTGAGCATTACAGCTTAGGTTTTGTGAAATCCCTAAATATGCTAGGCTTGGAGTGGAAAGACATAGATATTTGTGAATTTTCTGCTTTTTAAAGGGTGTTTGATTCTTTACCAGTACACTCCTTCTTAAACAAGATGAAGCAGCTGATAGAGAAAAAAATGGAAAAATTAATCAAAACTGATACTAAAGGTAATCTGTTGGATTACACTTCTTAATGCAGTGAAACTGGTCAGGGTTATTCTAATTGTGGTTTTTTTTTATCTTCAGTAGCATTTCAGTACTTACAACTTGAAGTGTTTAGAAACAATTATATGAAACTTTTAAGTACAAGTATAATTGCACTATGTCAAATACTCTTCACTTTTCCTGGGGTTTGTTTCTTCTCCACTTCTATGGAGAAAATATGTATTATAGTAAAGGTGTATGGTTGAGAATTCTTTTTCCAAAGATGTTTGTACTTTCTGTGAGTGATGCTGTATTAGTTGTGTACCTCACTTGGTACCTCCTTTTAGAGGTACCTCCCCCTTTAATTTTCATTATGCCTTTTCCAGGAGTTGATGGATCATACAATTTTCATCTTGTTTTGCTCTGAATATTTTTAAGAAATGGGAAAACAATGCTTAGCATTTGGAGACTGATACAACTGAGAATTGAAGAGTAAAACCAATAACCTCTTAGAGATGCATGAGAGGAAATGAAAGTTACTGAGTTCACTTAATCACTTTTTGTCTCATATGTCAGCTCCAGAAATCAGGCAATTAGACATGGGATTTCTTTTTGCTTTTATGTGTTTCATGTGGAAATAACAGAACCACAGAATATTCTGAGTTGGAAGGGACCCACAAGGATCATTGAGTCCAACTGTTAAGTGAATGGCCCGTAGGAGGAAAATTATTTGTGAGAGCTAAGGAAAAAGAAAGAGAAGGAAAAATTTCTCAATCTGCAAAGTTATTTGGGATTTTGAGGGCAATGGAACTTAAAAAAAGTTACACTATTAATTTGCTTTCATTTTATCTGTTTATATACCTTGCGGTTTTTTTCCTATTGTATAGGAAATCATTCAGAGTCCAGATATTTCACAAGAATTGTGGATATCTGAGGAGTGTTGGTAATTACTTGTTTCTGGTAGAACCCACCCTGTGTTGGATACTGAAGAATACTGTAGCACTATTACTCTTGCCATTGTTTTCCTGCTTCAAAGGCAAACATGAAAAGGACTGTGAGTGTGGGGATAGTTATGTTATATGAGCAAACTCTCTGCTGTATCTTAATAATGGGAATAGTTTCTCAAGATTGAGGACATCCCTATTTAATTTCTGTCTAGCAGGTATTAGAAACTGATTTTTTTTTTAGGTATTGCTGTAGGAGTGGGCCTTCAGGAATGATTTGAATGTCCAGAAAATAGTGACTCTGAGGATTAGCTCAGAAAGGTTTCCATGTGTAAGGAACCAGCTAGAAACAAGTTTAGACTGCTGTGGAAAAAGTGGACAAATGGTAAGTGTGGGTAGGGTGATTGAAACAAGCATTTCTGTAGAACCTCCAAAGCAGAAAAAATAATCTTGGTTGTGAGGCAGCTGATGAAAAGGGGTCAGTGCAGGGATTTAGATAGTAAGCTGATGTGGCTGGTGTTTTCCTGATTTGTTGCTTTCTAGTAAAGATGTAATACTTTATGCTACCAGAAAAATGGTACGATGAATCACTGTGTATGGACAGGAGTATTGGACATGAGTTGAAATTGATCATTCTCTTTTGTGTGTGTATAGGCTTCATGGGTCTTTCAGTAGTTAAAAAAGTTCCAGTTATGTGGTTGCCTTGTTTGATCCTCAAAGATATTTTGTGCTTAGAACTTGTATTTTTTAATTTGCTTTTTAACAGCCTGATCTTTTTTATATTTGAGACTAGAGATATAGGAGCAAAGCACAGATATATAAAAGTAGGGCAGAGACCTGCATTGTACACGTTGTTGTCAAGTTGGTCATACAATTTGTGATTCCTGTAGTTTATGGATAGAGTCTCAACTTCAGTTGGTCTACTACTGAGACAAATGGCAGGAAGAATTTTTCTTTCTTTTGTGCATCCTCCCCAGCTGCTGTGAAAAATATCTTTATGTTCTCTTCAGGTTATCTGCACATGCTTCATGCAATTATTGTTATAAAAAGTTGAATTTTAGTTGGAGGCTATTAAAACAAAAGCTTAAATGTTTGAAAAAATTGATGTGGTTTATTCAATAGTTCAGTGCAATATTTTAGGAATTGTCGAAGATCTTGGAGAGGGTTAGCTCTGAAAGCTATGGTATTAAGTAATTGTATTACTTTAAATTGCCATTTCTGATAACAGAATAGTTCTGATTACTCTTTTGAGAAAGTATCAACTTTAATTTGTATTATCACTGTGCTTTTGGACTTGGTCCATGATGAGGAGTCCAGCTGCTCTAGACTCTGTAACAAGACTTTTACAGAGCAGAAGGATGGCACCTATGCTGTTTTTCTGTCTTCATCAGATGCTTCTATGATATGTGAGGTATATATATAAAAAAAAGACAGCCCAGCCATTTAATATTATGGTAAAGATAGCTGTTTTCCTTTGCTTGCCCATGAATATCTCATCGCGTAGTGGGAGTGTTTGTAAATAAGGCAGCATTTCCCAAACTGTTTTGCTTCCTGTCTGCCTTTCAGCCAACTTGGTTCATTTATGCTGTCTGCCCTCCAACTGCACTCTGTCACAGTGTCCTAACCCAGGCGTGTGCTTTTATTTTTGCCTCTCATGCCTGGAAGTGTCGTTCATTTTCTTTGTCTGGTGCCTCTATTTCAGAGATTTCTAGTCTGTGTTTTAAAAACATTGCATTAAATGAGAGAGGCATAAAAACAGCAGAGAACCCAGTTACCCTAAGAAGTTCTGAGTAGGAGCACTGTAGAGAAAGTAACACTGAGGTGTACAAGTGAGATTAGCACCACCAGCACAGGATTTCCTGGTGAACAGAAATATACACGTCAGTACAAAAAGGAAAGTAAGTGTAAGCTCCTCTGACACCTTGGTGCTTCTGGATGAATAAAAGGACACAAATAACTTACTTAGATAAGCTTTGTATCAATGTTTTATTGTTTTTGTCTCAATAATAGGATAGCTATCTCTGTAAATTCCTCTGGAGATATGGCACTGTAGTTTTTACTGCTTTGTATCTAGCTGAGATAACACCTTGTCCTTAGCATGCACATGTGCAATGAACCTATGATTCAGTTTACCAGCGTGTGAAAAGTGCAGTGTTGCTGTGCTGAGAGTTTAAATCAAGATTATATATAAACTTTTTACCCAGCTTAAAAATAATTGTACATTTAGAAAAAAAGTACTAATAGCAAAATGAATTATTTCAATCCATGTTTTATTACCTTGCCAGAAGTCTTTAAAGTATTATTTTGAAAATTGTCAGCTAAATCTGTTGTGGCCTTGCTTTAGCCTATTCACTTTGGGAGTAATATATCACATTATTGGAAAGGATCCTTTTTTATATTAAGAACAGTGTCTGAGATCATCAGTGTTGATACTGGGTTCATAAAATAAGTAGTCTAAGATAATACAGTATTTGTTTACTGGTTAGTGAAATCATAGAATGAAAATATCAGAAAATCTTTTCAGATAGTGTTCTGATAGTGTTGGTGTTAGACAAGACAAGCATTAAACTAAAATTCACTGAAACCAACCCCTTCAGTTTAAGCATATGTGCTGGGTTCGTGGCAGTACTACTCAAGCACTTAAGCTGTGATGATATACTTTGTTTCTGAAAAATGTTATTGTAATGAGTAAGGCAAAAGTAACTATCTTTTCTTTATTTTTTTCTCTTTGGTGTCTGCATCTGGCAAGAACCCTACTTTCTGCTAAAATTCTGTGGGAGAGAAATTATATAAGAAGATATTTATTTTTAATTGCAGTTGTCACATTAAGCTGCAGTGTTACTCACCAAGCAAGAAATGTATTAGATAATATGTGTATAAAAAGTAGAAAACTTTGCCTTAATTTCCCAAGATGTTCTATTTAATTTCTTTCCAGAATTGCCAGGATGTACCTTCTGTCTTGAATATTGATGGAATTTAGAAATTTGTTCTGTTTTCACACAGGTGCTTACATAATGTGTTAGCATTTTTTTTCTCCTCTGGATTCTTCGTTGTTTGCTTGCACATGACACCTTTACTCAGAACTGCCTGGTCAGACTTTCTGCTTTTATAAGGAAGTTGTTGCTTCTCTCCAAGAAGAACCTGTTGAAAATGTGTGTACAGCTTCAATGCCTGGATAGTGCTGCTGCACAGTAGAAAGGCTTATTCCATTAACAAGAAACAGCTGATTCAGGGTTTTCCTAGAATTGCCTAAACATACCTAAAGTTGTAGTCAATGTCTTAAAAGAGAAGACAGACATCACAAGAAATTAATTGGTATTTTATTAGCATGGTGTTTTAAAATGTTTGCTTGCAATTGTTCTGTAGGAAAGATTTGGATGGATAAATCAAATGCAGGGACTGATGTGAATTAGTAAACATATAAGAATAAAAACTTTGAGGACTGAGGTATTTTTTTTTCCAGCCTAGGCTTCCACTCTTTTAATACCACACTGCTCATGTGGTTAAGTGTGCCCACTTCTGCAGACCTTTCATGGGTTGCTTATGATAAATAATTTTTTTAAACTACTGTGGTCTTCAAGAAGGAAGTGAGAATTTCTGATTTGCTAAATGTTTGGCAGAAGGAAGAGAAAGTTGTCTGCTTCTCAAAGAGAAGGCCAGGTGGCAAATACAGTAAAAATACTTCGGCTGTTCAGGTATTTGCTGGGCTATCAGCAGCGTAAAAGCTGAATGTCCCTTTGAACACAAATGGAGTATGTATTGAACACTTATTTTTTTCACTCAATAAGTAATGTATGAATTACTTTTTTCATCTTTTCTGCAGGCTTAATTTTCTTGCTAATTGCTACAGGGAAGTCAGCTTAAGGATGCTAGTATTGAGTTTTCTTTTGAAGGCAATAGTTATACTTGCTACTTCTAGAGCATTCTATTCTAAACCTGAGCTACTGCCAAGAAAACTGTCCTCTGCTCCAATCAGTGTACTTTCAATGGTTTTCTTTTGATTGTTCCTGTGGAATATGCTTTCTTGTGCTCTGGGTCCCTCTGCTAGCAGTATATTTCTAGACCGTTTGGAAGAGGATAGTAAAAATCCTTGGTGTTGAAAGCCATTTTGAAATTGCTGTGGTACCAGTGGAGCTGAGTGCTGTGAAGGTGGGTCAGCACTGGAGCTCAGCAATTTGTTGGAGCGGTGCAAGGAGGCTGATTGGGATGGCCAAACCATAGCACTTCGGTACAGAGATGGTCTTCCTGCAGCTAGATAAAAGAAAATGTTCTTGAGTAGCTTCTGCTGTTTGAAGTGCCCAGTTAGACATCACTGCGCTAATAGCCTACATTGTAGCTTTGAGCAGCGTTAAGTGTCTTGGATGGGCTTGCATAGCAAATACCAGCAGTAGAAAGGCTGCAGTGTCAAAGATCCCAGCAGCATCCTCAGCCTTGCTCAGCTCTGGGGTTGCTGCCCAAAGCCTGCTCCTGCCTGTAGCTTGACCTTGCAGCTTGAGGGTGTTTCAGCCAGAGCAGGAGCAGGGCACCTGGTGCTGTATCTGTGCCCTGGCAAGGTTACCGTCACAGATTCAAGTGCTTTGTTTGGATATTGGGTGACTGAACTGTACCACCTGTCTGCAATTACTGCAGGCCATATCTGGGGTTTCTCAGTGTGGAAAAACTTGCAAGTTTTCATTTGCTTCTTCCCAGTTTGAAGGATTTTGTGCATTAACTGTATTTGTTCAAGGGAGAAATGGAGGTACCTGGATTTTCATGATGACTCTAGCATAGTGAGGAGCAGTGGGAGAAGCAGGAAGAATAGTCTTTTTCTTAATTCTTCAACAGAGCCTGAAGGATTTGGAAAGCTGATGGTGTCATCTGAGGGAGTATCTTGCTAGTTTGTTAAAAATTGGATAGACTGTATAATTTCTGGTAAAAGCATAAGATGAAGTAGCAGATATACTGCTGAAATTTTATAGTGTACCTTGAAATGACAGTTGTTCCTGGAAATAAAACAGTTTTTCCTGGTCAGTCCAGGTGTAGCATAAAAACTGCAGGAGCTTTTGATAATGGCTGAAGTATAGGCAGAGAAAGCTATACTGGAAATTTATTTTTAGAGTAAATAAAAACCACAGTTAAAACCTTGAATAATTTATGGGCAAACTGGACTGAAGCTGCTTACAATTAGACATGGATTTGCTATCTTTTTTGTTTTCTTATATGAATGAGTCCTAGTACTTTTTGTGATGCCAGAAAACCCTGTGTAAGGTGCTAATCTTCACAGTGTAGGTTAGGGACTGACTGTAGCAGGAAGGATGAGACAGTAATTGGCATTACTGCAGACATTACTATTTTCCATAGTACAGTAGTTGAACTATAAAATACTTTTCCTAGACTTCTGAATGTGACTTTGCCAAATAAAAGCAAAAGAGAAACAATCATTTAAAAGACAAATCCAGAAAGTTTTGTCTTTTTTAGGGCTGTAGCAAGAGGACTTCTGAAGTTTCTATGTGGCTACTTAAAATTAGGAAGGAGGTGCTAGAGCATGGATAGTGGAGGGAGTTTTATTTTCCT
Source organism: Promerops cafer (assembly GCA_013398275.1). Lineage (NCBI taxonomy): Eukaryota > Metazoa > Chordata > Aves > Passeriformes > Nectariniidae > Promerops > Promerops cafer. The sequence goes on from VZSE01011964.1 coordinate 82,649, forward strand.
ATTCTCTTAGCTAACTTTTGAAAATTTTGTAAAAAGAAGTAACAATTCATTAATAATTAGCATCTTTAAAGTTTCCTAGATGTTTCCTTCAAACCTACAGAATATACAAATAACGTTCTAGATTTGGCAGCAAAATTTCAGGAATCTTTTTCCTGTGCAAAACTGATGTTTATTGTCTCTGAGATACTCCATTTATTTGGTCTCTCACATATGGTTCTCCATTTGAACTGGTGTTGGTGTTACCCCAGTGGGCTGATTCATGCAGCTCCAGTCTCAGGGGAGTGCAGCTGGGCAGTGTTTCCTTCTGTCTGTGGTGTGAGTGCTACTCATCATCCTCCTCTTCCAGCCCTTCCTGTGGTTACGTATGACTGTACTTATTTTACTGTTTCCTGTGCCTAACACATGGAAGTGGCTCACCAGGTTAAGCAGTCTGTTTTGGAGGGAAAATTCCTGTTCTGGTGAAAATTGAGGGTTTATAATATGCATTCCTTTAGCTGTGCCACTAAGTTGCATTTTATTTCCTTTGAGGATTAGGATCAGGAAGTTGTTTCCGGGTGTCACCACCTGGCTGCGAGTCCTCCCAGAAGTTCAAGTTGGATAGTTTGGTACAGGATGTTCCTCTGAGTTGGATGTGTGCCTTCCTACCTTGAAGCTACCCATTACTCATGCCTGTTGGCTTGCAGTGGCCTGGCCATACTGATTAGTGTCTTTATAATTTACTGTGGGTGCTTTTATAGAAGGTTCATTTGAACTGCAGCTTGCATACCATTGTAAGTGCTTTTTCTTTTTTTCCTGTCAAACTAATACCTGCTTGAGAGTTTTGTGTTAATTATGACAGCTTCTTGTTGTTCTTTGTAGTTTTTTAGTATTGAATTAATTTATTTGTGGTTAAAGTCTTGTATGTCAAGGCCTTTGTTTCTAGGCAGGATTAATTTTTTCTTGCATCCTTCACACTTGCTTTCAATCTAAAGGATTTTTTTGGCTACGTTTCAGGAAATTGTTGCCACTTTACAAAGAATGAGATGATGAAAATTGTCTTAAGCTCTTAAGGAAGCATTTAAAGTGTTTGTGCTTTCTCTGAAAAGGTTTGAGATATTTTTAAGTGTGCATTTTCTATATGTTACCCTTTAAAAGAACCAGTGCATCCAGTTCAAAACTCTGCTTAACACATATTTCCAAGAAGGGCATGCAAGAATATGGGTCTTCATAAAATAAGCTTGCCTTCTAGGATTTTTAATTGATTTATTTTCTTTTTGATTTCATTATTGTTTTTGTTATTCTTGTTTCTAAAGTTCATAATCCTCATTGCTTCTTTCTGCATTTGTGCTGTAACTTCACGCTACAAATGCTCTCATTTAGTAACTTCTTTCATTAACTTCCATTTTCATGGTATGCACTGTTATGTTTTTGGTTGTTTTGCTGAGAAGACAGTAGCACCATAATCTATTCCCCTGCCAAAAAANATATATATATAATAGGAACCCATGGCTAAGGAAACTTTTTCTGAAGTTTTTTTTTTCTCTTTTCCTTTTAGTTCCGGGAATGGATGGTGGTGGGTTAGCTGATGCTAATCTAACGGATTCATACTTTAGCACCAGCTTCATTGGCGTTAATGGATTTGGAAGTCCTGCTGAAACGAAGTATCCCATGATGCAGGTAATAGCAGTGATTTATATAATGTTTCATTAGTTCCGGCTGGTGTTACATGAAAAAGGGAAAACTGCTCAAGAGGCAGGGCAAATGGAGCCTTCTGGAATGTGTCATCTTGTATGATATACAGAGTATATACTCACTTTAATCTTGCAAATGGAAATGAAACAGTATTATTGCTTTAAAATTAATCAGTTTTTATTTGCACTTACCTGAGTTGTTGTGCTAAGCTTTGCTGCATACATTAACTCTGTGTTAGGTTTCTTTTCTGAATGTGATTTTCTAGATTTCTTCTTAGGCTCATAGTTCTTGATAGCCTTTTGCTAAATATATAAGAATCGAGTTTTGAAACTTTTCAAAGATAAAAATTCACTGAAGGAAAATGTGAACTGTCAAACCTGAAATTACTAGGCAAAAATTTCAGAATTTGTCAACTCAGACTCTGGTGGTGGTATGTTGAATTCATATTTAAATCTTCTGAAATGTTTCCTTGTATTTATAGTGTTCTGTAGAGGTTGGCATAGGAACTCACATGAGGTGGAATTTATTGTGTAGGTAGTATTATGCAGAATTTGCAACACAAGTCTGTCGTATTTAAAACCTAAATGAGTATCTACTGAATTAACACATGAAGTATTACAATAACTCCCTCAAAGTGTTATGCGTTTCAAAAGAAGCACAGTCTGTCCCTGAAAGAAGATGGTTTGTCCTGTACTAAACAAAGTAACTTCTGGTAAATCAAAGAGAGCACAAGTCAAACAGTTCACACTGAGTCCTGACAACAACTCTCTTCTTTTATATTGAGGAAACTGTCCTTATGAGGTTACTTTGATCCCAATTGTGGCTGTATAATGGATTGAAAAATAACTCAGCAAAAGGTGGGAATTAATTAGGTGTGTTCCTTTTTTTCTTTTGTTTGATTGTTTGGTTTTTTTTACTGCATGTTGTCAAGAAGGCTGGATTTTCTTATTTGATAGAATTGCAGAAGTATGGAAATGTTTTCTTGAGTTATGCATGATTTAAAAAGAAAAATTTTAACCTCTGATCCCAAAGTGTACTATTGAAGCTGGCAGTTACAAATTTTTGTATAACTGAGGTACTATAATTTTAACTCAGTTGTTATGTTTTGTATCCTTAAACTGTATTCTCCAGAAACACTGGTGTCTTTCTAAACACCAGTTTTTAATTATAACTGTTTTTTCTAGAAAGACAGACAATAAGGCATGTATCTAACATGAATGCTCATAGGATTTTTAAATACTTTACTAATGCCTGAGATTACAGTCAAGGCATTATTGTTTCTCTTTGAGAAGAAATCAGTGTGCCTCTTGCCCATTGGAGGATAAGGAAAATTACTTCAGAAGAAGGGTTTTATTAGTGTTGAGAATGTGCTTACAGACATCAAACTACAGTTTGAAAACCATTCCTGTATTGATTTTTTTCCTTTGAATCCTGTAATTTAAGTTCTTGTTTGCATAGGTAAAGCTGGTAATGCTGTCTGTTTTGAGTGTGTGTCAGCTTCTGGGTTAAATCCATACTGACAGAGTTTATCCACTTGGAATGAGATTTTCTGTGCCATTCAGCCCTTTGGAGAACAAGGCAAGGGAGAAATTTTAGTTAGTTTAACTTTTAATAATACTAGTCCTTTATGGTTTGGAATAGAGACTTTGAGTCTAATTGGTTATTGTGTCAAGGATATACCTCTTGCTTACTTTCTCTGAAAATTTGCACAGGTTTTGTCACTTGATTAAACCTTTGCAGAACTGGTTTATATGGACCCACTGGAGACTTCCTAGATGTTAAATAATTTCCCAAAGATGTAATCTGCACTGGCATGTTCTAGCTTGAGTACATTTTTGCAGTTGCAGCTGTGGCATAATCTAGGCCTTTCCTGAACTCAGAGCAGAAACTCTGATCAGCTTCATTTCCCTCTTTCCTTTTCTTCCACTTCAGACTGCAGCATGGAAGTGGATCTATATTTAATGAAAGAGAGCTGTATCTGTGTTAATTGGAGCAGAGGGGTTGGTAATGGAAAAGAAACTTACGCTGTGGGCTTAGAGGAGCTGAGCTGAAGATAAGTAAAGAAGAAACCAGGAAAGATTGAGCACAGGGACTGAAGCAGAGAGAAGACCTTGGTGGGACATTGACAGAATGGGGACTGGAATGGTAGAAAAGCAGTACACAGAAACTGAAAACAAGTTTTCATAATGTAAAGGTGGGACAAACTAGAGTGGAGAGAACAAATCCATATTCCTATTTCTCTCCAGGTTCTTGAATCAAACTAAAGATACTAAAATTTAGTGTTCTGCCATCAGTGAAACATCAGAAGTCTTCTGTAAAATATTTCATTAACTCTCAGTTTTACTTTTGCAGATGGAAACATCAGTTCCATCTGAGTTAGTCATTTGTGGTGAATTTGTGCAGTTCACAAATAGATGCATCAGTGATGCAATATGAGGCAAGCTCTTGAGCTTTTTTTTTAATCTGGGAAATTGCACATACATGCAAATAAACACATTGATAGAAAAACAGTAGTAAGATGCAGCAAGATGCTAGGAAATGCTAAGTTTAGGTTGCCAGTGCAGCCTTGAGGTTATATTTAGAGTTGTATTTCTCATAATGTTGTGTGGTTTTTTTTTCAGTGGGAAAATTATTAGTGGCACTTACTCAGAACACAAGACGTGTGCCACATCCATGTATGGAGCATCTGTTTGATATTTGATTCAATGTTCATCATATGGTTCTGTGCTTTATTCCTGCATGCTGTTTGCATCCTTGTGAAGACTCTTAGTTGGCAGTGCACTTTTGGGTGCTGTTACAATTATTCCATCAAACTTTGCGCAGTGCTTTCTGTATGAAACAAGAAAGTAGTCTACATTTTATGGGTGTGTGGGATGGAAAAGGATGGCAATTAAACAAACAATACTGCAAGAGTGCTGGCAAACAAGACACCGCCTGAGTTTTTGAAATGCATCTTTACAGTTGGAAGGTGAAGAATGGAATTAATGACCACCAGTAGAATACTTGGTTCAAGTTGCTTAACTGTCCTCACTCTAGCAAAAATAGTAAAAAAGTCAGGTATTGCTCATTTCAGGGTATTGCTCATTTCTGTTACTGTGAAATCTTTCTGCTGTCCTTGTTTTATTCACTACATACCTCTCAACATAATCGTCAGATATTCAATTGATGAGTGGTTTTGACTATTCCTGTCTAATCTCCAGAATGTGTTTGTCATGTGCAGCACATAAAACAGAGGTTTGTTGAAAAGAGTATGTGATTGTATATGTTTGGGTTATCATAATGCATATATAATGGAACCAGACTGCATTGAGCTACATCAAAGTGTGCAATTACTACATCTTTGTGTGCAGTGCCTGATCTCTTAAGACTCAGTGTTAAATAAGCAGCAAAAAGGAGGAAAGTGGATTATATCATGATGAATTGGGAGTGCATGTGCTGCATTGACCAAAAATAATGTAGATGAATAGTTGTCAACATTTCTGTAGAATGGCTATTTCTGACTTTCAGATTTCATTTATATCTGTGGAAGAATATTTTACGAGATCGTGAACTTACCTTTGGGCCTAGATTAGTGGTGAAGATGCAGTTAATGGCAATACTCACTTTGCAGTGGGGAAAACAGAATAAAAGGACTTGGTACAGTTCAGAAGAGGTAGGATGTTTGAAGTGGCCATGGCTGTAATTCTTCCTTTTTCTTCCTTTCTGAAAAACACCTCTTTTCCTCATCCTTCCACTCCTACTTCAAAGGTCTTTGCTGTTGGTCAACCTTTCATTGCCCCCCACCATCTTCTTCTGTTGTTACTAACTTCGTTTCCTATTGACTAATAATAGTCTTCTGTCCTCACTGGTTTGTGTTTTTCCATAAGACTATTTCTTCTTCCGTGAATCTGCATATGCTTTCATATACTATATTACCAGTTTTGTTTTCCATCTTATCAAAGCACTTTTTTTCTGTTTTCCCCTTCTCTAAGTAATACTGACTGCAGAGCAGGCCTGCACAACACATGGCCCACAGGCTGCATGCTGTCCTCGAAGCTGTCTTTTTTCTTTTTGGCATAGCAGCAGCTGCCAAGAGACAGTCAGAGGTGTGGCTCGAAAAGCAGCTCACTGCTTTTGGCTTTCCCAGCAGTGAAGAGGCAGGAGCTGGCTGGCTGGGATGCCTCTGATGCTTGGCTGTTTGCTCAGTTGCTCTGTGTGCCACTTGGTTGGCTGGTGTCACTGTTCCTCTGGCATTAGTACTGCCCTTTGACTAGCTTGTGGCTTGACCAAAGATGCAGGTGGTGTTGAAAGAAGCTTTAATAATATGTTGGGCTGTTGTTTTGGTTTTTTTTTTTTGATGTTGGGCTGTTCAAAGGGTATTATAGCAGGATGAGGTAGAGAAGTATCTTGTTGCTAAAATGTCTAATGTTGTATTAGAATTGAGCAGCTTGCTTGTAAGAGCATAAAGCAGTAGAAGGTGCCTTCATCCATGTTGCTTCACAGAAATCTGGTTTTCTTTATTTTAATGGGATGAGATTTATAACTACATGAATTCCATTGGACTGCATGTTATGTAGAAAGGAAGAATCTTAAGTTCTCAGTAAATCACCCTAATTGAAATAATAAGGGAGTAACAGTCTTCAGCATTAAAATCGGCAAGGCCAAGCAATGGAGAGGAATTGGTTTTGCTTGCTTTCACCATGCAAATGTTGGTGTGTTAAGCATTCTTGAATAGCCTGAGAAGTAGCAACCGTGCTCACTTCAAAGCCTTGCAGCTGAATAAACACAAAGACCTTTGTTGCCATTGCTGCATCTGCCAACAGTTGAGTAATAAAACTCTCCTTATAGCACAGAAGCTTGTAAATGTCTTCAGTTTTTAACTGTTGAGAACTGAGTGGAACTATACATGTGCTATTTTAAATATAAAATTATGCAGTTGTTTTCATAATGCTTTCTGAAGAAATCCAGTTGCTTTAGTTTCAGCAGTTGAGTGGGTCATTCAGTAGATGGTGCCACATGTGCTAACTGTCAAAGACAGGTTTTGGATGGTTTAAAAAGAAAAGCAAAAGCAAAAGACCCTCTGTAGGTTACAGAATCTGACAACTAAACAATGTCACAGCCAAACAAATCAATCTTAATCTTTTGCAGAATGACTGTTTGTACTCCAGTCAACATTATTCTAAAAATTATAAAGAAATATTCTGATATACAGTTCCAGTAAAACAGTAGTAAGATGAAGAGACTAGATTGCGACATACTGCAGATATTTTGAGATGGTATGCCTAGCATTGTGGAATGACCATGAGGAAAATCCTTACTTTCTCAAGGTTAGGGCAGGGAATTATGGAGAAAAAAGGGAATAAGTATAATTTTTCATGTATTTTGGAGAAAAGAAATGGAAGAAAAAAAGGAAAAACAGTCACTTCAAGGTAAATCTTATAAGCTATGTAAAACTAGATCTAATTGTCTGTATCAAAGTTTTGTTCATGCTTTATCTTGATGAGAACTTTGTAATATACACTTGAGGGAGATGAAAGTAAAGCAAACTTGCCTTAAGTGCAGCTAAAATTTTGAGGATTGTTACTGGGTATTGAATGGTGGAGGCAAGGTAGTGTGTTCCTTTTAGAAGGTGGGAATGCTTGTTGTAACACTTCTCTTCTTGGTATGCTGCATGGAGGAGGTGGACTGCCTGAAGTAAAACATTGCTAAAAGGTCAAGGGTGGTGATCCTTCTCTTCTGTCCAGAAGTGGTGAAGTCACACCTGGAGTGCTGGGCTTCTCAGTACGTGAGAGACAAGGATATGCTGAAGAGAGTCCAGTGAAGAGTCACAAAGAGATGCGGGTACTGAAGCATCCCTCCTGTGAGGAAAAGCTAAAACAGAAACAACTTTTAAATTGCTTTAAAGGGAGAGGGTCAGGATATATGCCAGCCATCCTGGTTGAATTTTTGAGTACTGTTTAAAGAATCTCAGCAAATCATAGCAATAGGCAGACAAGTTTGTGGAACTGAGTGTTTTACTTGGTTATTGGCAATGCTGTCTTTCTAGATTAACTTCCATATGATAAAAGCCCTGATGTAGTAAAACAGTCTGAAGCTCTCATATGTATGTGCTTATCTTCCTTGTCAGGCTTAATGCTTAATTTTCTTCCCCATTAATGGTTGCTTTTGCCTTTCTTGAGCTTTCATCCCTTGGGCTTGAGGTGCTTACAATCTTCTTGAAATTGAGTTTGTATGAAAAATAGTTCAACATCATTAGAAGAGGTTGAGAAGTGTTATTTGAAATCAAAGCTGCCTTCCGGAAAATACAAATAACAAACAGCACTTGTGTGTTCTTTTAGTTTTTTTTTTTTCTCTTTCAAGACCTCTTTGGTAAAAATCAGATACAGGAGTAGCCTTCATTAAGACTAAATGCGTTTGGGTGTGGCAAAAATCTTAATATTAAAACAGTTTAAAAAACGTTTACTGATTACATGCAGGTCTTTTATAAATAATGTTAAGGTAAGAAGCATGTGTAATGAAAGTGAACAAAATGAAAAATTCATTAATTTGGTGGAGGTTTCTAACTATTCAAGGTACAGGTTACAAGCAGTTGTTAAGGCAAGAGCTGCCCAAGCTTTCATTTTTCGGAATCCTGGTGTAAGATGTGCGTGCACCTTGAATGGGAACTTGACTTCGTAAAAGCACAGTTGATGCTCACAGATTTGGGTTGCACTGTGCTTTTGGAATCCCGAACAATACGCTCTGTAGCAGTCTGCCTTGCATGCACTCTATGTTCTCAGTGATTGTTTCATCCTCTCAGGCTCCTGTTCTCATTGAAAGTCTGTTGGTTCAATGTTTAACTCCTGTACCTGAGGAGGGTGAATATTGATGGAATAAAAGTACTTTGTTCCATGTTTAACCTATGTGTTTAACCAGCTTTGATACCAACACAGTTCTCAATATCATATTTATTCCTGTTTCAACAAATCATTACCTTTTACATTAAAATTATTATTAAATCTGGTATTATAAGTGGATGTTAGTACTATTTTTATCTACACCTGCACAAATCTTGTGCACATCTGAAAGGTTCCCTTTAGGAAATTTCTTCTTAAACCCCTTTGTTTTATGAGGATTGGTGTGGATGTCTCAAATGCCAAAAAAAGTGCATAACAGGGATGCTTTTTAAATATTTGTGACAAACTATTCAACTTCTTTCCATTGCTTAGGAAGGGAGTATGGCATATGATTTCTTGAGCTACTATAATCCAGAAATGATTTTCATGTATTTTTATTCTTATTTTGATGATTGTGAGCAATAGGATGAGCGTCCTTGATTTTGGGCAAAGTTTGTCAGTTTCGTGTGGGTCTCTCAAAGTGGTACCTTGTTTTGTAAAAATGTCAACTTTGTTTCACTAGACCCATGCCTTTTGTGTATAGAATTGTTTATTACTTAAGCAGTTAGTGATATTTATGTTGTGTCACGTCAGTATATTTAGGAGCAAGAGATAGGTGACATCAAAATAAGGAAAGAGCACGTAGCAAACAGCTTGCTTGAAGTCTTGAAAAAGCTGAAGGTTGATGTGCTGTTTACATGTTGTAAGTATTCCACATAAAAGCTACTTTACACCATCTATTCTTTTAGATACAAGTTTTAAAAGCAGCAGCTCCTGGTGATGTTTGTGGTGCTCTGAAAACTGCAAGTGTTTCGAGACTTGAATTGCAGTAGGTTTACAGTTCTACCACATCGGATAGCACTCCTGCTTCTATTGGTTGTCCTCTGTTCTTACCAAAATTACTTCAGAATATTGATCTTTGTGGTCAACAATTAGATGAAATGGCATTGAAGTATAACAGAGTAAGCTTCCTGCCCTTTGCCACCAACATTGAGACTGGCTATGGAGAAAAATAACCGTAAAGAGCAACTCCAGTGACCAGTTCTGAGTCAGTCTGTGTCTAGACTACTAAATGAAACATGCCTGGAAACTTTCCTTGATGCTTAGGGCCAGCTGGCACAAAAGGGCCTGTTTGTGCTGGTGTGTGCTCACCCACTAAAGCAGTGTCTGCATGCAAACTATCGATTTGAAGGGTTCTCAAACCTTTTCACTGCTGAATAGTGCCTGGAAATTGGCTGGGAGACTCTGGGTTGATGTGGGCCAAAAGCATGCTAGGGAGTATTTTAACAAATTAGTGGTTGTCTGTCTCAATGATAAAGAACACTTCCTGACCTTGCCTTCCTTTTCTTCTCACACTTTTTCTTCCTGTTGGGAAGCTGGTCAAAGAAAATAATAAGCAGGAGTAAGAAGAAACACTTTAAAACTTGTCTATCAAAGAAGCAGTAGCTCTTAAGAGCAGCGCTGCTTCACTTCAGTCCAGTTTATTGCTAGCTGATATCTCTAGAGGAATGTAGGAGAAGCAAGTGGGGCCTAGGAGGAATGTTAAAAGGGTTTCAGATGTCCTGCTGACTTGGAAAAATTGGATGTTGTGCTGAAAGGTCTCAAAAGGTTCTTTTGTTTTTAAAAAGAATCTATCAAATACTTAAGTATTTTTCATTGCAGAAGTTTCATGTCGTGGTGATAGTATAATAAAGGGAGGAGTTGTTTCAGGAGTGCAGTGTGAAAGACTGTTTTAAGGAGATAAGTAATTGTCTTATCTAATGTTCTCACAACATGCAGGAAGAGAACCATAGGTTTGGTAGACCCTCTTCATTTAGAATAAATTAATGAAGATAGTGTTTAATTTTAATATACAGTAATTTTTGGTTTGCATTTCTGTGGTGTAAAATTCTTTATTTTACTAAACATTTTTGTCAATTACAAGTCTGTTTGCTTAGCGTATTTACTAAATGGGGAATGAGCACAAGTTTCATAGTCTAGCCTTAAAACTTTCTAAAGGTCATCCCCAATGCCCTCACTTAATCTGTTAGGGCTTTATTTTACATGTACACTTTCATTTTTTATTTTTTACAGAGGATGACAAATAGCAGCAGCTCCCCTAGCCTTCTCAATGACAGTGCCAAGCAGTATGCAGGCCACGGTAAGTATATTTAAAGTAATACATATAAAAGTATGCTTGAAAATTTGAGAGATTCACTTTCACAAAACTGAGGCTTAAGGGAGGGAGTGTTACTTGTTTTCTGATTTCATTTGAGATACAGCAGAAACTTATTTTTTTAACAGTAGTGTAATGAACTAATAAATTTTTAGCCTTCTCTTTGCTGTGGGGGAAAAACTAAAAAAAAGTCATTATCAGTCTTGTCACTTCAAGTGCAATGTTAGTTTGAATATCCACTGTAAAGCACTGATAGCTTAAGCATTTATGTTGCTTCACCGTAGTATCCCTTTTTATTATGCTTCTTGGATAAGTTATTGTGTGGGATTAGTGTACAGGTGTTTTCCATTAAATTTAGGGTGTGTGGATTTTGTGAAATGTCACAACTGATTTTTAATAGCTGTTCAGTTTTGTATTGCAGGCCGTACTTTGCCTCTTACAATTTTTTCCTTGCTATAGGAACATGTTTTATATACATGGTTTTCAGCTGAAGAAAATGTCTTGATAGTGGAGGCCTATGTACTCACTAAATTATTGTGGAGGCTGTATTGAGCTTTGTAATGTGCTCTTCAGAATCACTGCAGATTATTTCAGCTGTAGCTGTTAAATTAAGTTCTTTAAAGAAGAGGGTACTGCTCCCTTATGGCAAGGACATACATTCAAAGTAAATTTCTGCTTTGAAAATTGCTGTGTAAAATATGCTCTAGACCTCCATTTGCATGTCTGACCCTGCAGCTAGTCTACTTACTAGGATTATAGTTTAAGCATGGTAGTAACTACTATAAAGTGAACTTACTTGGAAGTCAAAATTTGTGGACATTTTCTTGTTTTTTCTTCCTAGTTTATTCCAGTAGGCTTTGAGATTAACTCTGCTTCTTTTGTCCCACTGAACAATTAGCTATTCATGGCAGTGGAGGTCTCCAGTTTGAAATGCAGTCAGAGTTTGACTGTGACAGGCCAAATAGTAATGGTGATGCATGTCAAGGAGAGAAACCAGACCAACTTCTAGAAACCATTTTAAATTTTGTCATGTCTCAGGTCCTTCCTCCTCTCTCTCCCCGGCTCTGCCAAGCAGTGCTTCACTCGTACAATTGCCCTTTGAGGGAATATTTATTGTTGAACAAACATAAGATAAATTTGCTGTTAAGATTTTAATGCTGAAGAAAGTGTTTCATCAAAACACCAAGGTTTACAGCTGGTAGTCATCTGCTAATTTGACAGTTTTAGCCATGCGGTCTGGAGTTTTAAGTTGCATCTGTAGATGTTATACAGTTTTTGATACTTCAACTCTGGAAAAGATGAATAGGAACAAAGAAAAAGCAATAAAAAGTTACTAATGGAATGTGGACTTCTGCTATCCTTGGTTCTGATTTAAATTTGATGTGCAGAACAGTGACAGGACAAGCAAAATCCACATCATTATTTGTAATGTTACACAGAAGTTTGCTAATTTCAGGTAACCAGAGATCATAGAATCATAGTATCTTTTATGCTGGAAAAGACTTTATAAGATCGAGTCCAGCTGTTCTCCCAGCACTGCCAAGTGCACTGCTAAAGCTTTCCCTCAGTACTACATTTACACAGTGCCCCTAGGGATGGTGACTCGTACACTTGCCCTGGGCAACCTGTTCCAATGCTTGTCAGGCCTTTCAGAGGATCTTCTGGTGAATTGGAAACATTGTAATGTATCCTCTACAGGGTTAAAAAGGACTTACAAATGTAAGGAGCACTTACCACAGGTTTTCTGATCAGGTGAAGGCCTTGAAATGTTAGGTGGCCTTTAACTAGTGTAAACAGCAATTAAACTTACTGAATTCTGTTAATGAGTACCATTTCAATTAAGCAGTTGCACAGAATCTAATAAATTCTGGGGGTTTTAGCAATGTTTAAGTTTAGATTGCTAAACTTAGCTTTGTGAAAAGAATTTTTTCCATACAGAAATAAGTCAGAAAACATAAAATTTCTTTTAGTAGTGTATATATGTATAACACCTTGGTTTTACATTGGTTTTATAGATCCACTAACTTCACCAAATTCATCCTTGTTTAATGACTTTGCTGCCCTCAGCGTATCTCAAAGGAGGAAGGTAGGCAACAACTAAATCATAAGTAGCATATTTATATATGAGTTGGCAGGGAAGAAGATCTGGAATAACTTGAAATGCTACATGAAATAAGGGTAATTCTTCTGATGTTACTGGATTTATTTTAATGTGTTGCTGCTGATATAAATAAGATTTTACGGCTTCATTTTTGCTACATCAGATCAGACTGCTGCTGCTATTAAGAAATACTCCAGACACTTGTAAACTGAAGTTTATAGAATATGAAACTTAGTACATAGCCCATTGAATTTGAAAACAAATTATTTTTATTCTACTAAGGGACATGTGACCTGCAGGCCTTTATGGCAGCAATTTCAGAATACGTTAAGAATCAATTCTCCCATTTATTTGTATGTTATGTGATAATAATTATAACAGTTTGAAATGCATTTAGGTTAAAAGACACTGTTATAATTGGGAAGCAAGGGTTTGGGTTTTTTTTCCCATCCCTCTAATTTGTATTGAGAAATCTTTCTTTTGCTGAGGGCTAGACATCATCTTCAAATACCTTTGACCTGCAGCTGTGCAAGTTGTGGTGTTTTCCAGTTACACACTCAGTGGCTGGAATAAGAGACAAAAGTTTGATTATGTGAGAGTTGCTTCTCATTTTTATGAACTGTCACTTACCAAAACCAGACATTATCTTGTCCCAACAAATTATTAATTACTTTCACTGGTGACTTGCATGTTCTGCTACTTATTATCCACATTATCCTGAGCTTTCCTGTGGTAAATTATGAAAGCAAGCTACATCAGCATGTTCTGTATTATTCCTGCAGGTGAAGATTGAGCTTAAAGATAGTTGCTATAGTTGGTCCATCACACTGTTTTTTAAATATAAATGCTGTTGTAGAACATTAGTTTTCTAATACTATGATTTATCCAGAGTACATGGAGTATCTGCATTGCTCTTTTTCTTAATGCCAGCAGGGTGCACTGAAAGTTGGATGTAAAGAACTATAAATGCTTATCCACTTACCAAGGCTGGTAAAAATGAAAAATAATTGTACATTCCTCCTTAACACAGGCTTTGAGAGCCAATAGATACATGTATGTATGTACCTGCATGTAAACTTCTGCATGAACCACATGCACCAAAGCAAATAAGCTATCAAACAGAAATATTGCAAGAATGACCACTGTCTCTAAAAATTACTTCAAAGTTAAGCAGTACAAAGTGAAAACAAACCAATTAATATTTGCTTGTAAAGCACAAATATCTCAAAGCTCAAATAGTAGTTCAGAGTGCTTTCTGACTTAATCCATTTTTTCCTCAAGAAAAATAAGCAAGTTAAGGCACTGGCTGCTAAAATAGTATTATGAGTAAGTTTTGGCTGTGAAATTGATTAACTTGTTTTTTTTTTTAGTTAACATTTCAGCTATAACTGGCATTAATTGAAAGAAGTTTGTATTTTTCTTAGCATATTAATAATTTATTTTTTATTATGACTGCTATTTTGTAATGTATGCTTGTATTAAAGGTTGTTAAATACCAGTGATGGGGAAGTTTTCATAAAATGCTACTTGAGCTATGTAAATCTAGGCATCCAGGCTCCCTCTATAGTCAGCAAAGGGAGATGAGTAGTTTAAAGAAATATTTAGCTCTCTGAGAAAAATACTTTGGAAATGACCAGATGCTGGTGATTGCTTTAAGTGGACAAAAATTGATGGCTAAAGTTATGAGAAATTAATAAGTTTTGTGACTGTCAATACATTGCAAGTAGTTGTGATGTAGTTTTTTAATATTTTTGGTATTTTTATCCAAATTGTCTGAAGTGATTTCCTTAAAAGCACTAAATGCTTGAGAGCCAGATATTTAAAAACTTGTGTGATTCCCCTCTACCCCATTAACTGGGGTTTGTTTAGAGCTTGAACACTGGGGTTTTATTAGGCCAGTGCTTGGTGCCTGCTGTATAAAGGGAGCCTTGGTGACTAGTTCAAATGTAGGTGTTTACAACATCTACTGTTTGAAAGAAATCTCCTTTATCTTACTGAGAGCCCAAGTCTAAGGTTTTGTTTGTTCTGAACTAGCTGGCAAAACCAGCATTTCCTTCGTTTATCACTGACTTGGAGGACAGATATAATACAGTCTTGGTAAGTGAATGAAGAATGATTGCTTTCCTTTAAAAATATCACAATTCTAATTTGTAATACTTTGAAGTATTAAGTTATTTGGAACTATGTAGGAACTGCATGTTTGTGTTGTGTAAAACTGAATAGATTCTGTAAAAGCATGTACTATGTAGTTCTGTTAAGCAAGTTTCTTGATTGTCTCTGGATATTGCTGATGATGTTATGCTGGCAGCCCTTTAACAATGGGCAAGCCATATGGAGAAATATTCAAGATCAATGAAATACTAAACCTAAGTTGATGATTGTAATTCTGAATATCCTTGCTTTTTAATTACAGTATTTTTGAAACTAGTTAGTATCACTGAGCTATTTATTTTGCTTTTGATTATTTGATGTTTAAAGCCATTCTACTTTCTGTTTAAAAAGTAAACATAGTCCTTGAATTTTTATGAACATTCTCGAGGTAATTATCTCTGTTTAGAAATTATTAAACTGCATTTCAATTTTAGATTTCAGGAAAGCTAAGATTACTGTTTAAAGACATTTTTATAGGATACTTAAAATGAAATCAAAGGAGCTAAGTATTTCTGTAGATGGAGCCTTGGTGGAGGTTCTGTCAACTGTAAAACCTTCTGGATTTACTGTCCGGTTGTTGTAACTCCACATGCAGTAAGACAAGCAACCTTAAAGTGAATTTCCTATAAGAGATTTTTAGGTAAGTATTGATCTACAATGCACAAATAGGATTTGTGAAGCATGGAACAAAAGCTAGAGTTAGTAGTAGACTAACACCCTTTCCCAAGAATAATGATGTCATGCTTATTTCATTTTTTCGTCAAATACATGTTATGCTTGTTAAAAATAGGGTGGCATTCTGAACTTGAACTTCCTGGGTGTTCTTCGTAAATTGACTTCAGCCATTATCTAGAGAAGTGCTCCTCTCTAAACCTGAAATGAGCTGTCTGGAAAAGTTCTTGCTTTCATTTTGGTGCTTCTGGTAAACATTTCATAAAAACTTGTGTGACATAACTGATCAGCATCTCCTGTCAAGGACATGACCCCTTAATGCACTAAGATGAAAATATATTATGAAACTTTTGTTTAAATTTGTTCTGAGACTGTTGCCACCAATCCAGGCTGAAAGGTTCCTGTACTTGTCACTGGTCAGCCTTACAGGGTAGTGAAAAGCATTTACTTTTACATTTTACTTTGTTTTTTCATACCTTCAATCCTCACGAAAACTGAACTCTTATGAAAAGTTTCTAACACTGACTTATTTCCATTTCATTTTTTTAATTGTTCAGTCACACCTAGAGGAGGTCCATTAAGGTGAGAATAACTTCAGTTCACAGGCTGCAAGGGGTGAACTAATTGCTGTACTGAACAACTTTAAACACAATTTTAATGCTGCTTTTTATGTATTTTGAAGATTTTTTTTTCTAGAATGCCTTCCATTGGTTTTAGGTGAGTAAAGGCAAGGACAAAAACTCTAGACTGGAAAGGAAAGTATGAGAGATTATCTGAACTGAAGTTCACCCCAAATAGGGTGCAGCTGTTCAGTGCCATCTGTGGAGATTTACAGCAAGTGAGACTGGACAGCAGACTTAAATTACTTTGATCAGCAGAAATAAATATGCATAGAAAATTATTTGAAGCAAAGGCTACCTGTAAGCCTAGTCTCCATAAATGCAAGCTTTTTAGTGAGTATGAGAAGAGGTTGACCTTTCAAGTTAAAAGAAAATAAAGATAACTTCAGGTCCTGTGGATATTAAATTTTTAAGACTTAAACAGCTGCTATTTTATGTTTGAGTGTCCTGCCTCCTATCTAGTTCTGTTACCTGTTGGGAAGCTGTATTTCTCTCCAGCTTCCTGTTTCCAACTCTATCTTGACACCTCTGATACCTGATTGTTATCTAGTTCAGTGCTGTTCATTGAAAAGTTGTATGTGCCATGTTTGGTCTTGCTGAATTTACTTTTAATGAAAGTGTGTTGAGACAGTTTTCACCTTTCAGAGCCTCCTGCATACGATCTCAGAAGCACGAATCATGTTCTGAGGAGTTAAGGGGTAATGATCAAGCATCATGTCACTGTGTTCTAAGAGACAATTATGGCTGCACAGACTCTATAATGTACCTGGGCTAAATTTATACTTCAAACCTAAATTTTTCTTTCTGGGATTTACACACCCATACTGCAATAATAAAACATTATAGTTGATGCTAAGAAAACTTGTTGCAGCAATACAGAAGGACTATGCTTTATGAGAAAACTAATAAATGTTTGTAGGTAGTACTGTGGTCTAAAATGTGTTACAAGGATATCATATAATGTAATCTGCTTTACTTTTTTCCTTGGAATAGTTAGTTGTTGGAATTGTTCCTTGGTTGAGTGCTATTGCTGTCTTAGTTATTACTTTTTAGATAAGTATGTATTTTTCACTTCTAAGTGTGTCATGAGAGAATATATTACTCACTTTTATTTTTGTGTGTGGATTAGTGATCATTATGATACATAAGTCGAATTGTAAAAGCATTTCCCTTTAAAAATATGTAACACTTTTACATTTTGCTGCCTCATCCTTTTGTGTATTTGAAGTCAACTTCAAATGTAACTGATATGCTCGATGCTTTTGTTTATATTTACAAACTGTTTGATTCTTCCTATGCCAAGGTGTATGTAGTCTTCAAGAGTGATTTGCAGTAAAATAATTAAATTTTTTTTAAACTTGTGCACACGTTAGCTGAAGGCACTATACAAATATTTGAAGCAGCTGGAAAATATACCACTTTTGAGAAATCATGCCTGTTAAAGACCAGAGTAATAAAAGCTTCATCAGTCTTTAACCCTCTTACTTCTATATGTGGTAACTGTGCATGATTTTCCCACTTTTTTTGTAAGTAATACAAAATTTTCTGTCCTATTAAAAGAAACCTTTAAACATGAGGAAAACCTGTGGTTTGCCCATAGTGTTTATTTAGCAGTGGAGTTTTTGAAAGTACATCATGGGGTGGTGATACTCTGACAAGTCTTCACTATAGTTAGAACTATCTGCTTTAATGGTGGTAGAAAAAAGTCTGCTTTTCCACCAGTTTACATCAATTCAACAGGTGACAGAAATTTTTTAGTAAAGGAGTTTGTCAATATAACTACATCCATGCCAGGATTTAAAGTTGTGGTAATTCATACCTCATCCCAATGTAGCTGGGCTGCAAAATGGATGAGGAAACATTTGACTTAGTTATGTAAGTTTTCCTGCTTCTGAGCTCTTCAAGATTTTCATGCCTTCAGCATATATACTCATGAAATAAACTTTTTTAATATGTTCACCTGAAAAGTTTCCCTTAGGTATGGTTTAAAATGCCTGATACAGTGCCTGATCTACTGCATCTTTAAAAGTTGTTTAAACCAAGATTTTTTATTTTTTTTTTTCTCCTCCAGTGGTCAGATGTGTTGCTCTGGAATAAGACACATTTCCATGCCAAATGTTGCACTTAAGTTTCCTTGGGATAGAAAAATACATCTTGTTTCTCTCTCTATGATACTTTTCAACTAGTGAAGTTCTGACCCCAGCCAAACCCAGGTTTTCTTGAGAAATCTGGATGGAAGGGTGTCTAGTCTGTTAAATGTATGTAATATCAGTGTATAGTATTGTAAACTCCAAAATTATAAGCATTATAAATGTTAGCATAGTCTTCTTTTTTGCATAAGGGAAAAAATCCTCCACCCAGCAACAAATACCAGGTAACCACACAATTATTTTTAAGCTGCTGACCAAGCTCTTACTCCATTTTTTGTGAATATCAAAACTTAAAAAATTGGTTCCAGCCTTCAGAAGCTGAGATACAAAAAAACACAGGTGTGGTCTCCCTGTCTACCAGTGGGAGGTTGTAATAAAAAAGGAAGTGTAGAGGGTATTTTGGTTAGCAGTTAACCCAATCCACGTAAAGGGGTTTTGCAGCTTTATTGGCTACAAAACTTACAGTTTAACTTCACTTAAAAGACAGCTTTTCTTTTTCATATTTCCATTTTACAAATCTGTTAGGATATTCCTGTTGACCGTAACTCACGTTCAGATGTAACACTTAACTGGGTTCAGTAATACACAGTAACAGAGTTGTATTCACAATTAAGGTACTGCTTAGCTGATTGTGCCTGTATAGGGGCTCAATAACATATTAAAAGTCATATCTATGGCTTGGTGTTTCAAGTACTGGCTTATTCCAGCTAATCTGTTATGGTTGTTGGGTGAAAATAGGAATAATGACACCAAGAACTTTTATTTTGATTGTAGTTTTAAAGGCATAATGAAACAGAAATTGCTCATTTTTCAGTAGACTAGCAGCCTAGCTGGGCATTTAGCCTGTTTTTCTAATGGTCTCTTTGCCATTAATTTAAAAAAAAATGAAGTCTTTTAAAAAAGTCAGCATTGAAATTTGAAATTGTGTGTCTCACATAATTTTGGTAGTACAGTAAGTAGTACAAGGAAAGTGTGAGTTTCTATAGCTTTTTTTTCTTTTCTGTCTGATAATGCAATACTTTGTTTGTATGTGCAGATACAGTCAACTCACTGTACAACAGATGAGCCCTACCTAACGCTACTGTGATATCTTTTAGCTATAGTAATTTAAGGTAATGCTGCTTCATTTAGTCTGTGATGGAGAAGGCTTAAGATGACTTCTATTTGGTGTGATAGTAGACAGCATTACCATAGCTCAGACTCTTCACAGTACTTTGAAACACAATAGCCTGCTCACGTGTTTTGTGCTAGACTTAATTGGGTATATTTTGGTACTAAAAAGGTCTTGTAAATCTAAAATTCAAAACCTGCTAGAGCTAAATGCATTTTAAGGAACAGAAATGTAATTTGAGACCTGAGTGATCCCCAAAAAAATCGAGTTGCAGATCTTCAGTAGAAGAAAACTCTGCAATGGTATAGTTTGATTTGTCAGCTTATCTAGACTTAAATACTACATGAAAGTCTTTACAGTTGGAATGTTTGTAGATATTTCCTTATTTAAATTTATTACTCTAGGATAGCCATGGAACATCTTACACTAGAGGTCAGTTTAATCCTGAATTAGAAAAAGGAAGTGTGATATTGCCCACTGTCCTTGAAACAGGAGGAACTAGGGGCAAAGACACTGCTACAGCAAATAGTATGAAGAAAACAGAGCTGCTGAACACGTTGCCAAAGTTCTTGTTGAATGAATGAGAGCCAAGTAATAAAACTGACTTGAGGAATACTTTCTAGCCTGGGCTAGTGAAGTTCATCATTGTTAGTAGTGTTCTCGTGTGAAGACGCTACTTAGGAAGGACTCATTTTTGGAGTGGCTCTCTTTTGTTTCAAGTGTAATGCTTTTCAGGTTTTAGGGGTTTATCTTTTCTAATAATTGTGCCAACCAATAGGCTCCTATCATTGATTGCTGGCAGCAGCTTGGTTCTGCAGGGCAAGGGTTATAATTACTAGCTATGGTTGAAAATGCTTACCCTTCTCACCCTGGGGAAGCTTAGCTGTTGCTAGCAATTAAAGGTAGTTAGCTACTCCCTCCCTCATGTAAACATTTGCAGCCTGTAATTACTACATCTGAACAATTTTTTTACCTCATGGACTGTAAGGAAGGCAAAAAACCAATTGTTTTTGTAAACATCCAGGAGAAATTGTCCCCAAGCATGAAAGTTTGGTTTATTAGTCCAGATTGTCATGCCCTCTCTGTTTTAGGTAGATATATTTACATACATATGTTCAGAATTGATCAGTGGTTGATGAGTTCTTGCTCATTTTAAGATGAACTGTTTGTGTTGCTTTATTTCCTGCACTGTGTAGAGGTCAGGCATATAGCAAACTTGATACACTTATTCAAACTTATCAATCTATTTGTTTTCCCTTCTGTTGGATCTCTCCTCTTGGCAGATACTGTTTTCTGATTACCTTTAAATTGAGATTGCATTTCTAAATCAGATCCAAGTTTGCTCGTTGAGAACAAGTGTTATTTTGAATGACTTTGGTGCAGATAGACTAAAATTTATTTCCAAATGTTAATATTGTATATTCCATCTTCTAATGTCTGTCTAAATAATGAAATCTTGACCTAGGAATACCCTAATGTTTTAAGATAAGTAATGAATGGAAAAAGTTTTCTTTTAGACTCATCCAGTGCTTAATTTCATTTTTTAATACAAGTAAGTAAAGAACCACTGGAACATGAATTCATATTGTCTCTATATGGTCTTTCATAAAGCCTGGAATACTGTTTCATCCTGTTGTCTGGAATCTGAATCCTGTTATGACCAAAATAGCCTTCTTCCAGATTGGCTCACTTCCTCTTTTGTTTCGGTTCTCCTTTTCAAAATATTTGTGGACAACCAGTTATTATGAAAGATTCGAAGAACCCTTTGTGAATGGAAGTATGTTTGTGCACCAGCTTGTAGTTCAGTAGTTTGAGACAGACTGTGCCCCTGCAGTTGGTAGAGCATGGAGAGAGAGAGAAATGGGAAAGCTTCCAGGGAAACTGTTACTCTTCATTATGTTATTTCCAACAGTTGGCCTAAGAAAAATATGGACTGTGTTCAAACCCTGCCCTAAAGTCCAGTCTTGCTTGAATGTCTAGCTTCTCAGCTCTAATGTCTTTGCAGGTTGGATTTTAGTAGTCTTTCTGATTTACTGAGATAAGTTGCCCAATAGTTGAGTGTTTCTCCAAATAAACAACCAATATTTAGATTTACCATGATCAAGTGTGTGTTTGAACTTCAGGAGGACTTTGTGCTACTCATCCCAGGTTTCTAATTGGTATGCTAAAATTCAGTCTTGTTTATTGTTACTGAGTTTGGTTAACGCCTCCATGGAGTTTATTGCCTTTGGTAGTTCATAGTCCATGTTGGTATGCTTGGGGGTGTTTTGTTGTTTTGTTTGTGGGTTTTGTGGGTGTTTTGGAGGGGTTGGTTTGTTTGGGTTTTTTGGGCAAATGAGGTACTGTTGTCTCTACTGAGTTTTAATTCTTTCCAAAGCTTTCAGCCTAAAAGGTTACAGGGAAATAGAGGAGAGAATCTGTTCAGGTTTTGTTTTTGCAGCCATTTTATGGTAGTTTTGTCCTGTGTTTTACAAGTTGTTTCTGTGTGAGTGGGAAGTCTTCTCCAGTTAGATTCTTGCGTTGTTTCCTGAGGCATGATTTCTAAAGTGTGTATGAAGATATATGTTTCTAAGATTTCTAAGGTGCTAGGTGAAGTAGATATCTGAATAAAGGTAAGTTAAGGTTTGATTGATTAGAGGGATCTATATCCAGATGAGTTGCACTGTCACATAAAAATGCCCAAACAAAACCCCACAGCAAAAGAAAACCAGCCAACCTCTGCAATTTGATCTAATTGTTGATTTAATTGGTGTAAAAGCCCCTGGTCTAAATATGCATAGATACTAAAATATCTCTTTTGATGATATTTACTATCTAGGTAGATACACATAGGTTTGAAAGCACAGCGAAATCTGGAAAACTTCTGTACTTTACCTGTCTGAAAGTATTTAACAGATTTTCTTTTTTACAGTGTGCCTTTTGAATTTAATGTTAATATCGTTCTTTATAAATAGTTCCATTTGTAGAGATCATAGCCAATGTAATAGAAATGTCACTGTTCCTGAGGTGCAAGTAGTTCCTGCATGTTAACTTCCTCAAATGTGTTTTATTTTCTTAATTTTATGACAGTTCCCAATGCATTTGTCATAGTAATTCTTGTCTGGTTTCACTTAAGACAGTAGCTGAAGTTATTTTTTTCAGTATTAACCTGAGCAGAAATGTTTTTCTCAAAGTTCTGCTGCAATTGGCTACTCAGTTCTTCCTGATTTTTAAGAGCAAGTTTTCAGGAGATGAGTCATGGCAAATTTGAATTTAAAATTTGTTTGGTAGAAATTTCAAGGGAGGTGTTCATTATTATGATGTGATTGAAGGTATTTATTTTGAAAATATGGACTTTTTTTAAAAACAATTTCTCATTTGGACAGAATTACAAAATTTATGTGCGTATTTCAGTGGCTGACTCGTGATGGATGGCTTTGCTTACAAATAATTAGTAGTCCCTGAAGTTTATTTTCTTTTAAATTTTTTTAAAGCATTGTTTATTATAACCAAATAGTCAGGATTGAAAGGAAACAGTCTCAGTTAAATTTTACTTGCAAATTGTTTCCTATTCCACCAATCCAGAATCATATCACAGTGTAATAGCTATTTTAGTGTAGCTTCAGATGAGGGTTGTTAGGAGTGGCCTGGTTTTTCTCCTTCTTTTTCATAGCCCAGGAAGTATCGACTGGGGATGCTGGATGAGAGGATAGTTCCGGTGGGATCAAAAGCAAGAAAATCAAAGAACCCTATTGGCTGTCTGGCTGACAGGTGTAAAACAGGAGTACCCATCAATATGGTTTGGTGGAACAGAGTCACAGAAAACAATTTACAGGTAAAATTATTTTTTACTAGTCATTTTTTCAGTGTTTTGGATGTTTTATTTTCAATTCTGGAAAATGTTAGAAAGAGTTACTCCGAGTATGAGTTAAGATCAAATATTTATTTCCCATAATAGGCATAGTGGTCCTCTAAGAGAGTGATTTGGAGATAATTAATTATCTTCACTCATTGCTAAGCTATATACTTTACTTGATTTTGGTATAATCTGAGGAGAAGGAGCAAAAGTAATAATTTAATGTATTCTGAAAGCAAACAACCATAACCTTTAATTCTCATCTGAGGAAGATTTGTACTGGTAAAATAAGTGATTGTTGTTAAAATGATTGACACAATGCAAATAGATGCCCAGTATAGAATTTGAAGACATTGCCATTGTGATCAGGAAGTATAAATTCTTAATTTTTATGTTGGGATAGTTTATATTTCTCAACTTATTTGAGAAATATATGCAACTTCTACCATTATTTTACTTTATCCCTGAATCTTCTTCAGCTCTGTAGGAGGGGGGTGGTACAGCTGGTTTGAATATCTCTTTACCAAAGGTAAAGCAGGTAATCCTTGGGATGAAAATGAAGAATAATTCTAGCCTAGGATGAATCTGCTTCATGTCCCTTAAAGTGGAGTTCAGATAGAAATGATTACAGTGGTGGGAACTGCACCACTGCTGCTACCACCATTGCTACACAAGTGTTTTCACTTGTGTAGTGCTTTTGATTCTTCAGAGATTGTTTTTTAGTCTTCCTATGAGGGTTATGTTATTTTTGGTGCTTTCTAAGTGAATGAAGTGGGTAAATTGACAACAGACTTCTAATTAGAATTTGTGGCACTTTAGGATTTTCTTTCAGTTCACTGAATTTCTGCCATGTAAGGGCCAACATGATGCTTGTACGAGTTCCTTTCCACACTGATACTAGTTTTTTGTTATTTGATGTTTGGACATCTCCGTGTTACTGAAATGAACAGTCATGGGCAGCGTGATGTAGGCAGCATGATGCTGTGTTGTTTAGAGACACTTAGACCTTCAGTCTGTCTTGGCCCTTTTGCTGCTGGGCAAGCAGCATAGCCACTGATGGAGAAAAGATGGAGCTTAAAGGAAACATTGGTAGAAGGACCAGGTAAGCTTGAAGGACAGTGGTGAGAGCCTGTGAAGCAGTACCGTTTTGAAGGGAGAGAAGATTGACAAACTGAATTTTTGTGTGTATCTAACAGTGAATGTAAACCATAATTAAAGACAGTTGTTCTGAGAAGAGAGAATCAGAAAATTGGTCTTTAGTTTTCAGGTGGACACTGAAGGGGAAAAAAAATCCTGTTTGCCCTCCTGTCCTCTGTTGTTTTCTTGCTTTACAGTGATGCAACAAGCTTTGTTGTTAATCTACTCCATTTAGATTAGTAGCAAAAGAACTTAATGCTTTTGGAGGCTGGAGAGGCAGTAGCCTGAAACTTGAAGCTTCTCACCAGGAGCAGTTGTCTTCTCAAGTGCCTGTGCACTCTGAAGTAGCGTTCAAAGTGTGGCACAGGGAAGGAAGCTCAAGGTCCCTGTGCAGTCTGAGGTTGGCAGTGTTTGGGACTGGCTGCAGAGCACGTAGCTTTTGAAGGGTGCAATTTCAGGCTCCTTTATTGCGCCAGAATCCCGGCTACATAATTGATTTAAAGTATGTATGGCTTAAGATTTTGTATTACATGATACAGTTGCATAGCTTCCCATGGAGATGTGGGCTTTAACAAAGCATGTATATGCACATGTGGTGGAAATACGAACAGAAGGATGTGCCAGCCGTAATAAATAGAATTGGAGGAGAAACAAGAGGATACAAGAAGAAGTTGAAGAGCAACTGTGGAGTCTGGCAAGACCGAAGAAGGAAAGGTGTTAAAACTTGCATTGTAAAATAATTTAACTGTTACTCCTGCATGGCTATAAGTTTATAATCCAGATCCGTTTTGTTTAAACATGGCGTTACACTTACATGGTTAAAAGTGAAGTCTGCAGAGTGAATTGTACTCTGGGTTGTGCATTAAAAAAGCAAAAAACCCCAAATCCAAGTTTGTTTTATAGTGATGTATCCTACCTTATATTAGGAAATGTCCTGAGCTACTATACTACCACATGATATATATTAGAATAGCAAATGGTAATCTTCCTTAAAAAAGTAGGAATCGATACATTTTGGTTATACGGATTAGTTCTTATTCACCATCAATAACTGATTCTTTGCTTCTTGAGCAAAAAATAATCATAGAAATGAATTTTTTCAAGTATGTTGCATTAGGAGCATAGACCTCTTAAATTTCAGATGTTTTTACAGTACATTGAAGGATTTTTGTTAAAGAAGCGTGAAAATACTCCAAATCTAATTTTACAGTTTACTTTTTAGTGAGATCTACTTGCCAGTTGTAACAAGGCTTCGCTAATAGTTTTGTCTGAGCCTCTGTTCTGCTTTATAAACCAATAAATCTTTAGCCAACAAATTTTACCCAGTTTTAATGAAATTGACTCTTAATTCTTCTGCAAGAGCAATAGAGTAACATACCTGATAATGTTGTGAAATTGAAATTTATTAGAGCGTATTGTTGTAGTGATGTGATGACTTGTCACAGTAATTATAATAATGTAGCATGTTACACAAATTCAATGGTGGGATAGAAAAAGATTTGCTTTGAAGTCCTTGGTGACCTCCCATGTCTTCTGGGTTGCTATGACATCACAAAATGCATCCTTTCCTGATGTCATGGCTCACAAGGAGTCCTTGGAGGAATTGCAGCAATGCTCTGTAAAGTGAATCTCCTTATATAGAAGTTCTGCCCATTAAAAAGATCAAACAACAACAAAATAGCAACATGTTAAGCTCAAGAAAAGACTTCTGCATGTTTCTGTATTCCTAGGAGATATTATGAAAACTATGCCAAAAATAGACTGGTAAAGGAGTGCCCTTTATAGCATGGTTGTGGGTTAGTGGTGGTTTTCTGGAACCATTACACGATTATGTAATTTGGGATGTCAGAACAGATCAGCATGAATTTGGAAGTGAAGGAGAACATAAAAAGAGAACAAAGAGGCTTGTATCCAGTTTCTAGCATGGTAAGTACATTAGGACATCCTTCTGAAATCAAATGAGATTAGCCTACTTTTTGAGTTAGGTAGCTGGCTTTGGGCTTTGGTTGAATGTGGAACCAGAACCAAGCTAGTGAAGCACTCTTACAGCCTCTGAAGCTGATGTGGTGTCTCTGCTGCTGTACAGCTTTGTTGAGAGATGCTGAGTGAGAAATGAGAGAGAGAGAGAGAGAAGGGTGATTTCCACTATTCCTGTGGGATCCCTGCATGACTTGCCAAAGGCTTTGTAACTGGTACATCCCTGTGTTCCAGCTCACTATTGTACTTTAAGGCACTTTGAGGATTCATTTATTTAGTGCATCAGTGGGGCCTTACAAGTTTATCACTGAGGAGCATAAAGACAAATCGTGTATTGAAGTTTATAGTTGATGAAACAGGAATTTTGATTTTATTTCTGGATTACAGAAATCTGTTATATGCAACTCCTTAACATATAGTAATGCCACATGCTGCTGTGTAGTCCTTCCAGTGATGGTCTTCAGCTTAGATCCTTGGCTTGCTCTTTGCTTTCACCTGTACATTCTTTTAACGAGCCTTGAGTTGTTTTGGAGCTGTTTTTTTGTGGTACTCATAGAATATTTTGTTTCTTCCCTTCCATGCTATATTTTAATTTTGTTTTCTTTTAATACCTGGAAAAGCATAAAAGCCACCAGACAAATTCTGAGCTGACTGGTGACACAAATGAGTTGTTTAATAGTCCTGGCCTCTGTTTGTACTTTTTTGGTTCCATCCTTAGTAATTGCATCGTGGCTAAAATCAGCCTTTATTTGGACTGTATTTATATGTGTTTTATAAAGTTTTTTTCACTCTGATGTACGGAAGTGTAGGAATTGTTTTTGTAAGTGGAGCTGGATGGACTCAGTTTTGTGGTCTGTCTTTGTAAGTTTCTTTGCAAAGCTGACTGAAAAGAGGCATGGACATAAAGAATCTGGAAACAGGGTATTTAGATGAAATTTTTTCATGGAATCATTCTGAGAATGCATGGTATAAGTATGTGGATAATAATTAGGGAAGTTGCTTCACTGCTTTAGTTTGACAGCATCTTTATTAGTATACTGGGAGAAGGGGAATGAGATTTCAGTTGGCAAGGCTGAGAGGAAAAGGGAATAATGGCAATTTTAGCAAAGGTATCTTAGTCACCTTAGGTAGTTTGCTAGAAATACACAACATAGCTGACACAGCTGTACTTCCTTCTCTTTTATGCTGTTTGTTGAAAAGATGTTGATTAGCATTTTAAAATTTTATGTGTGCCTTTTCATGTGACATTTGCATTTGAAAGTGAAAATAGGCTTATTTAACACAGTGCAGACAGTGCTAGTAGGTTTTTTTTATTGTTTTGGGTTTAGAAGTACATTCACTGCTTTTTAATGTGACAGTATTGCATAATCATTACATGATTCTTGCATGTCCATTCTTCTTTTTACTCTTTACCCATTTTCTCTACATATTTAATCCTGATTTATTCTGACTTAAAATTTTAAGCCTCATCTAGCATGAATAAGTTACTTCTGAGTTGAATAATTAATTACTAATTAAATTAAATTTATTTAAAAGCTGTACTTGTGCAAAATTTAAACATAATACAGAATTAAGAAAATGTTTTCGCTAAGAAGATCTAGATTATTTTCATTCTTCTAAAAGTTTAAATTTTTTTATGTGATCTTGGGAAGTTTGGTAGGACTCTAATGGAAAAACTGTAAGAATACTCTGTTGGGTTCTTAAGCATGGTTACCATTTAAACAGATTTTCAAGCTTACCATTGATCCAAATGTAAAGCTAAAACTGGAATTTATACTTTGTATTATTAGTTGACAGAGTGAAAGTAGGATATTTTTTCAGGCCAAGAATATAATACTTTGAATCATTGGCCATTAAGAATGTGGCTTTCTAATTTTGGCATATTTGCATGGTCATTGCTGCAAAATGGTTATCTACAAAGATTCAAAAGTAATTAAAATATTAAATATTAAAGAGCTAATAGTAATATTACGTTCCCTCAGTTTAGTCACTTAATCTGGCCTCATTATTTTAATTATTTTCATGGAAGAAAACTGTTTTCAGAAAAATTAATATTTTACTTCAGATAAGATGTTTTCAAAACCATAAAAGTTTTTAAGAGCTGCGGCTTCACATAGGTGTAATGAATTTAAATGTGGATTGGGGCTTAAGCTTCATATTGTCTGACAGTATTTGCTAGTTTTGACCACCAATCACTAGAATTTGCTGTATTACTTTGATTAGTTTATTCTGGCTAGTGACTATGAACTTGAGTGTTTTTCTGTATTTAGAAAACCACTTGAAGATGGAAGCGTCTTTTAAAATTGTCAGCAAAAGTTAAATCACTTTTTTTACCAGTGGAGAAAGAGTTTAATTGCAGCTTCACGTTTGTAACATCACAGAGAAGTAAAACAGGTTTTCATAGTATAGGGTCTATCTTTATAAATCAAAGCTGTTTACTCATATACAACATTTTCATCAAAGTTACGTAAAAACAACTTAATCTTACCAGGCTTTGATGCTCATCCTGAATTGTGATATCAAAAAATGCAATGAAACTGAATTTCCATCAGACTTGACCCATTGCTGTTTGTAATTCTGCAGCATAAACCGGATCAGCCCTTGCAGATTCCTGGGTTTGACTCTTTCAGTTGGATAAACTAAAACACCTACCAGTTAAAGCAGAGCTCTTTCTGAAAGTGAAGCTGCATTTGAAATTTTGATGGTTATAGGTACCTTTTAGTAAGTAAGTAACATTTTAGTAAGTAACTTTTAGACATCAAAACTGGTCTATGAAAATTTGCAGAATGAATTGAGAAATAAGAAGCATCTCTGTGCTGTAGGAGTTGTTTGAATCAGTAGGTCAAGGTGCTAAGAGTTTGGCTAGAATGCCGTGCATGGGATTTTTGGGAATTCTCTCAGTTGCTCTAGGAAAGTCTGAGTTACCTTCCAGAAGGTGTCTTTCTCTGCTTGCATGCTTCTAATGCCATGTTCCACCCTTGTTGGCTGGTTGACACAGTATTTAGATGTGATAGAGCTGTGGATGCTACTTCTGTCCGTAGGAAAATGTGGATCTTGTAGTTCTTTGGAATGATGTTCTTTTAGCAAGATGATACAAATTCTGTCCCTGGCTCTTCCAGTTGTTTTGTTTGATAACTATTTAGCTCTATCACTGTTTGGAAAAGTTCTGCTTTACTCTTTACCACCTCTAATTTTCTCCAGTTTCAGTACAGATTTTGCTGAATGGTTGCATGCCAGTTTTTATCTAGAGGAACACCATTCTCTTAGTTATTCCTGTACCTAAATTCAGATAAGTCCAGAATATTACCTTTTGAGTATGTGTCAGTGTTTTCAGCCTGTGTAATTCAACTTATCATTTGTTTTGCTGTATTAGTGTGTATCTTAACATGTTTTCCTTAACTGTGGTTAAAGAGTTTTAAAATTCATGTGAACTCTTTACCCATTTACATGTGTTTTACTTTGCAATCTACATATATTACTTATAGCTGTTCCTTGAATATTCAGAAATATGCACATGTAAGGTGACAAATAAGGTGGTAAAGCTGATATCATAAGGTGGATGGTGGTTAAAATTTACTGTGTGATTAAAGGTAGAATATTTTTGCTATTTGCTTTTAAACCTGGGCATCTTTAATTTTACAACTCTGAGAATATTCTTTTTCAGTGCATTGAAATACATTAATACTATATTTGGCAGAAATATTCAAATAAAGGTATTAAAACCCAATTAACAGAAACTCTTTTCAAATACTTTCTTCACTGTCTAAATTCATATTCATATTTCACTTCTAATTTGGCACTAACTTACTTTCTCTGATGCCACTTTATATTGGTAAAATCAATATTGGTAATTTAACTAACAGTTGAGATATTTGGTTATTTTAAAACTGCCTGAAACCAAAGTAGTCAAATACAATTTTCTGTAAAAAACCATTATGGATTGTCTTAACAGTATCCCTTGCCTATGGGAGCTGTTGCTGTCTTCTTACTTTACCTAACTTGTTTAGACACTTCTGAGAGGTACTCTGCAGATTACTTAATAAACTACATCCTGTAATTTAATAATCTTCAAGCTTTTCAGAGTGTTCATGTAATAATTGATTTTATTTCTTGGCTTAATGTACTTTTTGTTCCACTCCTGTCATTTGTAATTGGCTGTCCAATGATAAGCTTTTTTTGAGCTCTAACTGGGATTTTCTTTTTCTAACGCTCCCTACCCCAAATCAAACAAAAACCTCACCTCAAAACAAACACCACAATCCTGAACTACAAAACCATCTGCACTGATTTTAATAGAAATTAAAATTTGCTCATGTGTTTGTTTTATATACTAAAAAATATTGGATGTTTGACCATCATTCTGCTTCTATTTTTTTCCATGGCACCAAATTATACTTTGTTATTAAGGGTGCTAGATACATGAAACAGGTAATTAAAGCAGAAGCTGCCTTCACAGAAAAACTGAACATACAGATCTATTTGAAAAAGAGGCAGGGGTGACCTTCCTAGTAGGAATCATTTTTACTCCTTTAATTTAAAATTGCTAGTTAGTTGGAGATGAAATTGCTGAAGTCATGAGGGAGCAGTCTGTGCAGCTGTGGCAAAGCTTTCTCAGTGTCAAGTCTGTTCTCCAACTTGTAATGTAATGCTTATGGAAAGCCTTTTGCAAAATGTTGTATGAATTTATAGACCAGCTGCTCATGTGGAAAGTTTGCTTATACCACTCCAGACATAAGCTAAAAACTCGTCTAAATTTGTTCATGCAGACCAGCTTCCAGTATTCCCACCAGCTTTGTTCTCATCAGCAAATTGTATGTACCTTAAAAATACCCCCTCTACTAGTAGGCCTTTCTAGAAAGTATTTTCTACCGAATAGGCATTCTTCATCCCTTCTCATTTAAAATAAACACTTAATTTTTTTTTTAAACAGACACCAAATCCTTCTGCAAGTGAGTTTATTCCTAAAGGAGGATCAACCTCCAGGCTGAGTAATGTATCCCAGTCAAGTATGTCTGCCTTCTCTCAAGCCTTGTTCTCTCACCCCTCCATGGGAAGTCCTGCTACTGCTGGGTTAGCACCAGGTAAGTTGAGAGTAATGATTTCTAGTACAGTGGTTTGTTTTGTCAAACATAACCCTCTATATGTAATTCTCAGATTTATTTGGTATAAATGTAGCTACCTCCTACCTTAGCTCTTAATTTTAAGGCAATCATTAAAAAGCAGAGGAACTTTGGATTTATATTCCAGTAGTATGGAAATCACACTGCAGGCTGTGAAATATGCTCAGCCACAGCACTATTGAAATTAACAACTTACTCTGCTCTTTTTGGGGAGAAGGGTTGCTGAGTTATCACATACTGTATCCTAAGTGGTTCTTGTCAGAGCAGTACCTGAAGATGATTTAAACTACCCATAGTCTAGAAATGCATTGTAGTCTACAACGCATAGGATGTTGGTTTCCTACACACCAATATGCTCTTTTTATTTGTTTCTAGACTGTGTGATGAAGAAGTAATTTTTTGCAGTACTAAGTGCATATGAGGACTTAAAAATCTGGATAAAAAACACAAAGTATGAGACAAGCTAATTCTATAATACTGTGCCTTGCAAAATAGTGTTAATTTTCATTGTATCTGTCACATGTAATCTCACTTTTAAGACCAATTTATAGTTATTTCCCAGATTTAAAACTCTTACTGAAATGTGTTCCATGCAATTGAATGACAGATTTTTTTACACATTTAAAAAGTTCAAGCCCTTCATGCATCTTTTAGTCTTCTGATCTTAAGATGCTGACTTAATTTCAATAATTTCATTTAAATAAAATTAAAATATTTTTAATACATAGCCATCAATAAATCTGGATTCTTTAATGCATTTCTGTATGTACTTAAACCTCCAGAAGTCTCTTGTGGCTACTGAGAAGCATTAGGTAATTGCCAAAAGGCAGACAGACAAATGTTATAAATTACTTTTTAGAACCTCTATTGGCAATTACCATTTATTAAAATGAACTTCAGTCTTTCTTGATGCCAGTGTCAATGTGAAAGAAGCCAGCATTTAGCTTGCATGTAAAAACATACCAGAGCAGGCTAGGACAGTGATTGATACTTCTGCTGACCAAATGAACATGTTGTGGTACTGTGTCTGCTTGATCCTATATTGTGCTGTACCGTCTTATTGGAAAACTGTTGTGTTTATATGCCTCTCAGCCTTGTCACCTGGATTGAAAAGTGTATAAAGGATTAAATAGAATACAGTAAAATGATCTACTTTTGGAAAGTGTCCAGTGGGGTCTCAGAGGGATCCTTCACAGTCCAATTTCTTTACTATCTGTAAGTAACACTTGAAAGGATAAGTAACACTGATGAAAGAAGTTTGCACAACAATTGCAGTCCTAGAAATAAATATAGATACCAATGCTGCATACTTTCTAGCCTCAAATACTATTGTTTGTTTATGGACAAGAGGGATGGGGGAGTATTTATAAGAGCTAACTTCAGGCAGAATTGGCTTGTTTCCCTGCTCTTCCTGTGTAACTAAAATGAAAATATAGTTCAAAGTAGGGATCTTGGTTGGATTCTCTGAATTTTTCTAGAAGCTTTTCTTCTCTCACTGAGTGCAGAATTCTCTGAACCTAAGTGTCCTATGTAAATACTGCTCACAGACATTTATTTTTATTTAAATGTCAACAGTAAAGCTGTCAACAGGATCCATCACCACAGAAATTCCCGTTACCTCAAGGTCAGCTAGGAGGTGCTCTTTCTAAAAAATTAGGCACTTAAATAAGAATGCAGTATCTTTGTGTGGGGAAGCTTCACCACTTAGATCATACTGGATAACAGAATAAAAAAAAAATTGAAGTACATTCTGAAGTTGTCATGAAAAAATGGTTGAGATCTGTTAGCTTTCAATAAGTGAAAAAAAATTCAAATGAAAGCCAAATAAAGAGTTTATAAGAATTTTCCTGTGGATAAAGAGAAGTCTCCTGCTAGTTAAAGGGTGCGTA
Source organism: Promerops cafer (assembly GCA_013398275.1). NCBI lineage: Eukaryota > Metazoa > Chordata > Aves > Passeriformes > Nectariniidae > Promerops > Promerops cafer. The sequence goes on from VZSE01011964.1 coordinate 116,092, forward strand.
CTCTCCAGTAGAATAACTTTGTGGATTTAAGTATTTATGTGAGATTAAGATTGCTTATTGTAATTTATAGGGTACTGGAGGAAATCAAAATTTTGTGAGAAGTAAGGAAATGTAGTAGGAGAATTTAAGACTTGCATAGTTTTATTCACCCATAACAAAGTAGGTAAATTATGAAAACAGTCCTTTGATTTCCTTCTTGATGATGGAAAAATAGAAGTTCTTTAACATATGTAATTTCTGAGATTTCCCTAAAGGTAGGTGTAAATCAAAACCAATTTTGACATCTAGTATTTCTTGTCCTTGGAAGATATTTGTTCTGCCTGTCTTGTCAACAGTACTGCAGAAATACTGAAAAATATGGCAGGGGAAACCTGAAATACTTTAGCGGATGACTTGTTGGATCCATGCCTGATGTATCGATTAGGATGTAGCATAGAAGAAGGTCACTCCTACATTCACGTTTACTTATGTAAGTGCTTTCTAGATAAGCTCAACACAGTCATGTTCATCTTGGTGGCCTTTAATAGAATATGGAAATAGATTGATATAAAATGCAACTTCCACAAGCGGTGGGAGAAAATTGTTTCACTGAAGAGTTGTAAACAGATCTCATTTACCATTTCCAAACTCTTTTTCTAGAAACTCACCTGAATGCTACCTTATTGCTCCTCCCTTTCCTTGCTAGCAAATACACCCTGTTTGTCATCTGTGTGGGAAATTTAGTAAGAAATTGACAATCTTCAAATAGCACTTTTGCTTACAAGCTTATCTTACCCAGTCCTCTGTAGCTGTATTAATGTCATTAAAATATGCAACACAGTGTAAGAAAGAAATTAATGAATGTCATTGAAGTGATAAGACATCATTTCTGTGTTGAACTTGAGAGAGAACAGATGTATAGCCCTCAGTAGAGAAAAATGTCTAGGTCATGCCTAAAGAATGATGCCTTTGTCACTGATGGAAGTGACAGCAAATTGCTGTTGCTTTTATATTTAGTCCAAGTCAGGTTCTGAGCTTAATGCAGAATGTGGGAGATCTCATCTCTGCTGCCAGTCTGAACCTGCAGGCTCAGGAGCCAGGAGTGCACAGGTATTGTGCTTGTGTCCAGTTGACCCATCTCCATTTATGATGAGCTGCGGGAGTGTAGTTCTCAGAGCCCACAGCCCCAGCTGGAGATGAAGCACTTTCAGCTGAAGTGGTTTGTGTGGCTGAAGGCCCCAAGAGCTTATTCCAGCCTTCTGGTTTAAATATCGTGCAGAGGAAGTTCTGCAGCCATTCCAGAATAATGTAAGACAGAAGAAGGCAAAGAGACTCTAAAATAATCTTTTTTTTCCCAGTTAAAACTGAAGAGGAAGAATTGATGATCCAAAATGTTTAGGGAATGAAACAGATTTAATTAACTTGAAAATACACAGCTAAAATGCTACTGACCTGATAGAAAGCTTACAATAAAAAGAAATAGTTAATGAATTTAAGGATGCAACTTTAAGTTCTTGAAATAATCTGATACTATAATTTACTTTGCTTTGTCATTCTTCAAAATTTACCTAGTAGTCTGGGGTATCTGTAAAGTACAGAACATTAAAGCGATTAAATGTTAAATGTTTAATTTTTGACCTCTGAATGTGTTACAAGCATTAGAGGCATGGGGATATGGTTGTAAATTAGTGAATTTGTAGGCAAAACTTAAAGGTTTTTAAATCTTTAATGTTGTAAGCCGGCTGATTTGCATACACGTGAGCTTAATGAAATCCTGCCTCACTAAGTTCTCACTAATGAGTGAATTCTCATTAAATCAAAAAGTTGTAGATACTGAGTCATTAAGAAATCATGCTTAATGGCCTTTGATCCTGATTATCTGTGTGAATTATCAGATTCAAAATACAACCTAGCTTTTAATTCAAATACATTGTGTGCTACAGAGCTGTATTAAAAACATTAATCTCATAAAATGTCTTTGAGCATTGTCTCAAATGCGTGTCAAAGTCTGCCATTTCACTTTCCTTAGTCACAATGAAACTTCGAAAATAAAAAACAAGGCAAGAAATGAAAATATATGAATAAAGAGGGATATGTAAATATGATCTCTCTCCTTACAGTAAAAGAATAGCATCAGGAGCTGCAGGTGTGTGTAGGTAGCCTGCACAGTCACTGTGAATGTTGGGAAAAGATCTTCAAATCCCACAACCATTTCCATGTTGGTGTGACACCATGACAGCTGCATACTGTGCCGCCTCTTTGTAGATAAAAAAGTGAAAGAAGCCCTTTCCCCTTGGAAATTCATCTTTTAAGATTGTTTGACTTCTTCATTAAGATTCCTCAAGACAAGGAATGGAGAGCCACCTTTGCTGGTAGAAAAGTCTCAGGAGGGACAATTTGAAACAGGCTTCCTGATGTCTGTCATAGTATTCCTGTTGGCATTTGAATTTTAATGTAGGGGAATCTTGAACCATCTCATAGGGAAACGTTAATGAGATATATACATGTGTATATATGTATACGTGTGTGTGTGTGTATATATATATATGTGAATCATAAATAGATTTTTAAAAGCTCATTTTTTCTTAGGCCCTTAACTGAATAGGCATTTATATAAACTGTGCTATTAAAACAGCCTAATTCTGTGAGGTGGGGCTCCATTGTTACTATTGTGTGTTTAGTAACATCTTTTTCCTTCAGTATGAGTCAGTAGGAATATACAATCACTTGTTAATATAACTATTTTCCTTTATTTTCCTCTATTTGTTATTATTAAATATTAATATTACGATGCTTTTAACTGATTGAAATACTAATGAAGTTGGTGATATCTGCTTGAGTTTGTGCACTGTTAGCTGCCTTAATTACTTAAATATGCATAAGTTTCACTGTATTAAGAGCTTTTTTTTGTTATACTGGGCTTTCAATAATTATTTAGATTGTGCAGAATGTAATGCAAGTCTCTCAGAAGAATCTCTCACCTTCAGTATTTGTTGTCTCAACCTGTCCCTACCCACCGTGGCACTAGGAACAACATTGTTGTAGCATGTGTAGTATATTGTTCTAATAAATAAAATCAAACTCTAGTCAAGCTTTTTTCATCTCCTGAACTCACTATGCATATTGGCAAATGAGGAGGCCATATGTTCTGCCTGCCAGATGATTTTCACTGAACTCTCAATGTCCTTTCAAAATGAGACCTAACTAGACTGAAGGCCATCTGAAAGGATTTGTGTAATGCTGTGATCCTTTTCTTTCAATCTTGCATTAATACCTGTGCAAAGACATTAAGGATTTATGTGTGTAACTATTCTTTGGCAGGAATAAATTCTTTAAAAAAGTAAATCTTAAAGTGGAAATTGTTTGAAATTGTATCTGTAAAAACCAGTAGAGATCTTTTTTCTTCTGGGAAACTTGTAGTAGAAGATCACAGTATCATTTTAGAGAGTTGCAAGTCTTCGCTTTTCTGTAAGATATTACTTACTATCTTGTACATGTAGTGTTTATTTTAAAGCAGAGAGGTCTTCAGTTAATTTTCCATCAGTATATATGAAGGCTGCTGAGTTCTTATTTCATGATCCCTACCATTGGCTGTTTTATTGAGTTATTCTTGAAGCCAGTTATTCCTGTCTGGGTTGAGATGATGTGCTTGTGAGGACTTCAGTTAATACTGCTTTATTGGAATAGAGTGAAAAAGACACGTCAATAACTTTCCACAGATGAAGAGAACTCCTAGATATCATTAACTGAAGAGTTGCTTCAGTTTAATGGCCACTTTAGTCATCCTTCAGCTTTTAGTACTAATACATTGTTTCCTTTGAAATTGATCTTTTCCCCCAGTGGATTAAGAACACATTCATGTTTCAGTCTTTTAAAAATGTAACAATCTTTACAGGAGCTGTTGAAATACTGAAGTATTACTTAGTCACTCAAGGTAAATTTTACCTTAATGAAAACTTACTTTGTTTTGTAGCATGAATTGGTGCTATCAAAATATGTAACATTTTACAGTCATACAGTTAATTTCTAAACAGATTTTTAGGACACTGTTACCATTTAGCAGTGCCTATTATAATTCACTTTTTAAGTTAGTACACTAATCAGCAATATTCTACAATATTGCTTATCTACAAAGTGTGTGTACATACATGTACATGTATTAATATAACGAAAAGTTCTGGCCTAGAAAAGTCCAGACTTTTTCCTTTTCATATTCTTATATTTTACATTTTTATAAAAAGAATAAATGACTTACATGACACAATGAAAAAGAAGGGTATAGGATTTTACCACAGTTACATTTTAAAAATCTTGTTCATTTTGTTGGAACTATGCACTTTTGAGGAACAAAAGAGAATTGTGCTGAATTAATAAGCATGGTTTTTGAGATGTCAGAGGAGTAAATGACAGGAGCTAAATGAAAGGTTACAAATACTCTGTTAATATCATTAGGATAATTTAGCTTCAAAGTAATTTTTCCCAAGGTACTGCTTACTTGTTAATGCTGAAAGTTATTTGCTTTTGTCTTTTGTTTTAAAAAAGAAAAAAATGAAATGTAGGAGGGATGAGATTACTTTAGGGACACAATACAAGTGTGAAATCACTCCTACACATTACTGATGATGCATTTTGAGAACTCTGCATACAGTAACTCATGATTGAAGTTAAATAAACTAGTTTATGTAACTAAAAAGTGTGTATGCAAAAAAAAATTCCTCTTGCTTTCATTAGTTGGATATTTGCTTAAATTACTCTGGTTACTAGAGTTTACATAATTAATTTAATCAAATACCCGAGTAATAACTAATAGTTCTTAATTAAAGAAGAATTTTCAGCTTTTAATAGAATGTTAAATATTAAACCTGTGTATCTTCTACCCTTTCAAGGAAAAGATTTAGTATGACTAATACAATTCTGACTGTATAGTAGAGAAAGTACATCCCAGTCTGAATGGAGCAATAATAACTTTCAAAGATGTTTTCCTTGGTGTTAATCTCAGCACCTGAATATGTTAGGTCTTCTGATAGTAAGTAACTCTGCAAGTTTTTTTAAGGGTTCTCTCTTCCTCAGCAGCACACTGGAATGTCTATTTTACACCTAGTTTTTATAAATAAGCAGATCTGAGAATTCTGCATGCAATAACTCTTGAAGTTTGGTAACTAAAAAGTGTGTGTGCAAAAAAGTTGCCTTTGTTTTTCTCTTTGATACACTTTGTTTAGAAGCAGAGTTTCTCAGGCATCAGTGGAGTTGCCCCTGTAATGTTGAAGGTGAGCACCAGCCAATAAAATAATTTCAAATAAATTAGAAAATTCCAACAGGAATGTTTAATAGACTTCATATCATGAGATGTTACCTATTTTTACATACCAAATAGATCTTTTGTAGGATGACTTTTGAATAATTACAGGAAAATAGGTAGTTACTCCCCTGAAATTATTAATAGTAGCATATTGTGTATTATTAACACACTTATTTGTGTGCTGTATTACTGGAGACATTCATAGCTTTGGAGTTCTAATAAAAGGTCCATGCAGAATTAGGTGAAGTGAGTTATACAGCTAAGCAACTCCATTGACTGCTCGTGTAACTTAAGTAAACACTCACTTATATAGTCATTAATATTTTTTATTTTTGCAGTTTAATGAACTTTTAGACACAGCATTATTTTGACTTGTCTTCCCTTTTCAGCTACTTTTATGTTTTTCATTTCAGTTCTTTGTGTGTGTATTGTAAGTTCCCAAGCCCTATCTCTCTACACTAAGCCAAGATTTTGGGGAAAATACATCTGTTCAGTCATGCTCTTACTGTTTTATCTCTCAAGGATTTCTATATCTATATGAAGAGTTAAGTGTCTCACCTGCTCAGAATGTTGTTGGTAGTGAAGGCTGCTTTTCTGAAATTGCTAAATTTTTTTGATGACCGATTTGATCAAGAATATCTTCTTGTGTTTCTTTAAGGAATGTCACTGTCAGCAGGATCTTCTCCTCTTCATTCTCCCAAAATAACTCCTCATACATCTCCTGCTCCTCGAAGAAGAAGTCATACTCCTAACCCAGCAAACTATATGGTGCCTACTAGTGCCTCTGCGTCTGTCGCTAACGCTGTCTCTCAGCCTCCATCTACTGGCCAGGTGATCCAGAAGGAAACAGTGGGTGGAACAACATACTTCTACACTGATACAACTCCAGCACCTCTCACAGGAATGGTATGTTGGCTTTCAATACACAACTGTCTGGAGTTTGTAAGTGCTGAAGTGGTTGATATTACAGAAATTATTTTTAACGTTATAAACCGCTTATTCTGTATGAAGATAAGGCCTTTTAGTTATTTTAGTTGTTCTCCAAAAATCACTGAAATATAAGGACCAGAGAAATTTTTATGTATCTTTTAATGTACAGCTGTGTAGAGCTTTCTGAGGTTTTAACACAGCAATAGCAAGAAAGCATTCTGTATGTCTCAGTGGATACATACATAATGAGAAAACATCAAGAAGTCAGGTTTTTTTTTTATAGGTTAAATAGCTCTTACATTTACAGTGATGGGGAAAAGGCAGTTACAAAACTGTGAAAATAACTATGTATATACACATATACACATTCACCTCCCTCTCCCTTGAAGATATTAGAAGTGAATGCCACATTAAAAAAATGTAACATATCTAACAATACATTTGTAACTTGTACTGTACATGAAGATTTCATAGTTCTGTAGTTTGAACTGAAAGAGTGAGAAAACTCTCCATTTACTTTATCTTCAAGGACTTTAAAAGGCTTCTTGAAATATTTTATTTTTAGGTTTTTCCAAACTACCACATCTACCATCCAGCTGCACCTCATGTTGCTTACATGCAGCCAAAAGCAAATGCACCTTCCTTCTTCATGGCAGATGAGCTCAGACAGGTAAGATGGAAGAGAGAGTTTGAAGAAAAATTGCATATCTTGGCAAAAAATAGAAAATTGCTAATGGAAGAAGAGAAATAGACACTTGCAATCTGTGCAGTCAGTTTTCCCTGTGGAGAATTTGAAAAATCAAATCTTGTAATAGGTGGAGTACAACAGAGGGTGCGGATGAGTTACAAAACATATGACTGCAATCTAATCTGCATGCCATGATTTACTATTCAGCTCAGTACTATTACTGATGTGGTTTTTTAGTGTGCATGGGTTTATTTTTGTAGCATTATTTTAAGCTGCAATACTATTCAGTTTTAAAGTCTCCCACTGAAATGGAAGTGTATGCAGGTGTTAGTTGAAGAGCTCTTCTCAAGGCTCATCATCTCAAGGCTGGCTGTGAGTATTATTAATTTCAGCTTTAATGTAGTAGGTGCCTTTGTCAGTGCCAGCTATAGCAAATGTCTTCGGAAGCTCCTTCAAGAATTTAGATATTTTATCATTCAAATTTTCAAGCTAGTGACTTCTGACCCTTTCTGCCCTAGACACTTGCATCAGTTCTCTATTTTGGTACAGGTAGCTAGTACTTCAAAGACAGTGTTTTCTTAAATTATCAAAAATAATGAGCTGAATTATAATGTTAAAAACTTAATTTTTCCTTCAGGAACTCATCAACAGACACTTAATAACTATGGCCCAGATTGATCAGGCTGATATTCCTGGTAAGTAAGTGTTTCTCAAAACTCTAAACAGTGATAATGTTTTTCTGCAACCATGCACATTCATTTATATTAGGAACATCTTGCCACCTTTTTTTATTTTTTCTTGGAGCTTTAATCGTCAGCCTGGGCTGTGGTTAACCAAATGCAAAGTGTTTCAGAAATATGAATTATTCTTTCTGTCTTACATTGTAATTTTCTTCTGTTTTGAAGCTCCTTAATGGTTAGGAATACTTCAAAGTGCTGAGAAAGGAAAAAGGATTTAGACAGTAAAGCCTTGTGTAGAACAGTTTTGTATTACTTTGTAAATATTAGGTACTTTTTAAAATGATGCATATATTTTTTAAAGGTTGTATGTAAACTAGCAAAGCGGTTTGTTTTGAAGTGATTTGGCTGGTATATCAGAGAAGGCTTTGTAGTAGTTGTCATGCAAAAGAACCATATACTATTTACTGTGATTTGGCTTTTGGGGAATTTATATAATTCAGCTTGATTTAAACAGTTTTTGCTTGATTTTCTCAAATGTGTGCATAATATGATAATGATGCAGTTAGAAAAATGCAGTTTAGTGTTTTAATCCAGATGAAGTGAGAGGGTAGTCTCTTAATCTCATTTGTAAACCTTTAGCACTTCTCTCTCCCTGTTTTATAAACCAGTATATTAAAACACATAAGACTGATACTTGCTTTTTTTTCTGATGATAATGGGGTTCTTACTATGGTATGAAGTCTGCACGGAAATTGGTGCTTATTATTGAATTAGTGTAGTAAAAACACTGAAATATCATTCATAAGGTTGAATTTCTTAGGTAAATGAGAAAATGGCAGATGGAACTGTGCATCTATTCTGTTGATTTTACTTGGTGCAACACTTTTTCTGAAGACAGTAATTTTAGCTCAGTGATATGTTGGTATTAAAGTAAAATAGTGAACTTTAACTTCACATACACCTAAAATACGTTGGAGATAATTTATATATTAGTGAAAGTCATTTTAATTTTCTGTGCTACTCAGTAATTTTCTCCAAGTCAGCCGAGGCCTAATGTGTTTTTGTGTATAAACTGATTTTAGCAGTTCCTGCGGAAGTGGACAGCTACCACAGTCTCTTTCCTTTGGAACCACTGCCACCACCCAATCGGATACAGAAAACGAGCAACTTCGGGTACATTACATCATGCTATAAAGCTGTAAATAGTAAAGATGACCTGCCATATTGCCTTCGGAGGATACATGGTGAGAAAAATTGAGTTGTCTCCGTAGGACTAGCATTCCTAAGCATACCAGTCATATTTTAATGTCTGGTTGCTTCTCAGCAGTTTCAGACAATGCTAAAGTAAAAATTTTTCATTCTAAACGTTATACTTTAAACCATGGGTTTCGTTTTTTTCCTAGGTTTTCGTCTTGTTAACACAAAGTGCATGGTATTGGTTGACATGTGGAAAAAGATTCAGCACTCAAATATTGTAACTTTGCGTGAAGTGTTTACCACTAAAGCTTTTGGGGAACATTGTAAGTTTTTCTTTTTTCTTTCCCACTGCCCCTCCACTCCCACTCCCCCAGCTGATGTTGATACCTTTTTCAAATGTGCTTGAGTTAATAAATATCACCTGTTTCAATTTTTAAGCTCTAGTGTTTGCATATGATTTTCATGCTGGAGGAGAGACCATGATGAGCAGACACTTCAATGATCCTAGTGCTGACTCCTATTTCACAAAACGGAAATGGGGTAAGGAAACCGCACTGCCATATAATACTTCTATACAGTTTTTCCAGTACTTCAGCTGTAAACGGCTGGTCACAAATAGTTGTTCAGCTTAATTTTTTGGCTAATCGGTTCTGTCATACCATAAGCTGATTGACATGAGAGAGCTCTTCTTCACCTTCTGTTTGTAAAATTTTTTAAAATTATCAAACAAGTATAAAATTGATGTCAGCCTGTAAGGGAATTACAGCTCTTTGAAAGAAAAATAAGTTGGAACAAAATTGGAAGCCAGGAGCTCCGGTGTCCTTATTGCAGGTCTGTCACCAGGCATTTAATGGCATTGATTTCAAAATTCAAAAGATATGCTATGCCAATTTGATGCTTGCTGTTTAGGTGTTCTATTTTTTTCCTCACTATGTATTATGAGGAATAATTAGACAGTATTTTATTTGATGATTGGAAGTGTGGAGTACTAGTTAAGACAAGGAATGGACTGAAAAATTCCTGTACCATATTCTTTTCAGGCACCTACTTCACATCTTAGGTCTGAATTTTTTTTTTATCATGTTTATTCATAGCTTCAATGGAGTCATTAAAACTACATCAACATTCTTAAATAAATTCTGTCACGGGATGGTCTGTGGCTCAGCAAGTAGCCCAGTAGAGCTCATATGCTTGTGGCTAAAGCCTGTTCTTCTCCAAAACAGTGTGCTATCAATCATTCTTCCTGTTAGGACCAGTTCGTGACCTCTGCAGTCTTAAAAACTGCAGTCAGGTGTTTGGAACACAACAGTGCCATGTTGAGAAAGAGAGGTGGTCTCTGCTGAATGGAATCACAGGAAGACTTAGGGTAGAAAAATAACCCATGGATCTTTTTTGGACCAACTTCTTGCTTGATGCAGGACCTGAAATTAGATCTAGCACTAGGGATGATCAGAGGACTGTGACATGGCCTGGTTTTTTTATCAGTTAGAGAAGATCATCCCTAAATGTCATTAGGCTGCCAGCATATGAAGAGAAGCAAAAGCTAAGGGTTTTTTTTAATTTCTTGTGCCTTTTGAAATTAGAGCTTTTAGCTGTGAATTCAAACTGTTTTAAAGGTTGAGATGTAGAACTTTACTTGGCTATCTTTTACATCAGAGTATAGTGGTTTGGCAGTGTGTGAATATGTTCAAAGGCTTGAAGAAAACCTTATATACGTTCAAAGACTTGTGGATACCTTACACACTGCATAATTTTCAGTGACTTTGCACTGAGCTGACCATTATAAGTGGAGATGGAACTTGATTTCCACCACTGATTTTGGTGGTAATATCTCAGATGGAGGAAACCCTAGTTTGATGTGTCATATCCTGTGGCAAATCAGGGAGTGCAATTACAGATTCAATAAGCCTGATGTGAAACTAATTTGGTGAGATAAAACTGGAAGATTTACTGCCAGGTTAATGACTGTTACGTGCAGGACTAGACTTCTGAGCGTTTCCCACTCATGGTTTTCCATTTCCATGTAAATCAGTCCTTGTTATGTTTTTGTATCTCTCTAGAGAATCATAGAAGAATGATGTCTGTTCTAGATAAAATAATAGAAGTTACAATAAAATTCTTGGGAACACATTCTTTTGTCACACTGGAAAATAATTAAGTTATGGTCCTTTAAAGGGCAGTCATGTCTCATTAATCTATCAAAGTTCTTTAAAGGAAGACCCAGTAGATAAGACCTTGGAGTTTTCAATGAAGTCCAACAGAGTCTTTAAGAGAACCTAAGTAGTCATGTGGCAGAGAAAGTTCTCAGGTTAATTCCTGGTTGGACTATTGGAAACAGAAAGAGTGAACAGTGAAGACCACTGACGTGTCTCAAGATGTCCTGGGAGTTGTATTTCTTAACACATTAACTTGTTTGCTCTGAAGATAAATGATCTGTCAAAGTTTGCTGGTAATACCAAAATTATTTGGATTGGTAAAAACAAAGGCCAATTGTGATTGATTGCAGAAGGATCTTACAAGACTGGAACTCCTACTGCTAGTATAGCAGGTGATATAATGTAAACCAATGTGATCAAAGGAAAAATGTAACTAGCTTTAAATATGAAGTAATGGCCTCTGTGGTGACTGTTGCTGCTCAGTAATAGGTCTGGGACTACAGTTAAGTAGAAAATACTGTCCTCTTGCTGAATAGCTGTAAATAGGAAATAGGTTGTAGCTTATTAAGAAAAGAGCCATGAAATGGTAGAGGTATTCAAGATGTGTGTGCCTGATAGACTCCTATCTCTAGCTGTGTTCCTCCTCATGCATTTTGAAGGGTATAGAAGAGCAGCAAAGAAGCTGAGAAGAGGTGACAGGGATAATCAAAGGTGTGGAACAGCTGGATGAAGAACAGCAAAGTGGAATAATGCTTTTCATACTTTTAAAGATGGAAAGGAATATAATGGAGTTAAAAAAGACTGGAATATGGTCTGAAAAATCATCTGGAATAATGAAGAAATGAATAAAAAATTTTATTACTTCTTCCAGCTTAAAACTAAGGACTTACCAATGAAACTAGACAGGTAGCAAATGTAAAGAAAATTAAGCCATGGAACTTTCACAGATTATTGTGGACTTTTGCCTAGGTTCAAGGGGGAAGTGGGCTTACTCATGGAGGAAAAATATTAGGGGACTGCAAAAACATGATATTTACTTCTGGGCAGCAAATCACTGGAGGCTAATAGAATAATCTACTTGTTTATGTTTATACACTTCAGTATTCATGGCAAGCTGATTTTAGTGTGTGTGTCTTTGAAACAGGCTCATGGGTTATATGGACCCTTAGTTTGGCCTACTTCAACTTCATTTTATAGGCAGGAATAATCTGGGAAGTTGGAAATAAGACATCGATATCTGTTCAAACCAAAATATTATTTAATTAAAATGAGCTGTTGCAAGAGAACTTACAGGGATATACAGGGAAGATAATTGTCTCCTAACTATGGCACTTACTACCTACTCTTTCAATCCTTTTAGTAGGTAAATCAGGGGAAAAGTCACCCGAATTCCCAAATTTTTGCCAAATCTTTCTGCATATCTTTGCTTTGGCTTTTTTTTTTTTTTTTTTTTCCTCTGATAACTGCTGCTTTCTAGTCTGGTCTTCAGTAGAAGGAGCAATTTAAGAGAGAAAAATAAGATTGCATACCTATAACTTGATTTCTCAGAATTGCCTGCCTTCACGGATCCTTTCTCCATCCCCTCACAGAGTTTCTTGGCCGTCTGCCTGCCTAGAGGAGACTCCCAAGAGAAGCAGGGGAATGGATGGAAGTTGGGTACTCTGCAGCATGAGGCCCAGATTAGTACAATTGCTTTTAAAGGTTTTAGGAGGCACAACACTGTGAACCTGATCAGTGAACTCAGAGAATTTGATTTCAGGTATGCAACCTTATTTATGTTGAACACTTCAGTTGGCAACATGAGACCTTGATAGTTGAAAGATGAGGATTATGGTTTACATGGCTGTCTTGCATGTCACTGGTGTCAGTGTGGTCAGTCTTGGGTGTTTTCTTCTTGCCATGTTATTTACAGACCCTGTTACAGAACTACCTTGGTAGAGATTTGGTCTTGGGGAGATAAACAGCAGCTTACATTTATTTTTATACTATAAACTAATGTCTCTAACTCCTGAATGCAGTAGAATTTGTTGCTTGTTTTCTTTATTCAATGATACCTCCTCTTCCTTTAGATGGTACAGTGTGATAAGCTAACATTGTTCTGCCGTATTTTACTAAATTTGCACGTTTTAAAATCAGGAATTTGAATTTTTAGTTAATTGCTATTCAAAGGACATGTATTTGAAAAGTTTTTTCTTATTTTATTCTCACTTATATTTCCTCAAAACATTTCTTCATACTCTAAACATTAAATTTGTTGTTCTGGAACTTTTTGGTTTTCTTTCACCTTTCTTGTATTTCTTAGCTTCAGATTATGGTACATATTAGTGCATTTATCTCTGCCGAAATTATGTTCTCTTTGCATTAGCAAGTTAACCCTAAAGTACTGAAATGTTGCTCTTAACAGTCCAATAATTGAGTGGTAAACCAAATTCTGAAGGTATGTACTTCAAAACTTAACAGCCAGAAAATCTTGGCAAATTGACAGTAACTATTGACAGCTGTCAGAAAGAGTTTGTCCTGATGAGGTTTTTGTGGTTGGCAGAGATAAGCATGCCTTTGATATGTCCTTTGGTCTGCTCTTAAACACTCTTGAGAAATTAAATGTTGGCATGCACCCTGTTATAGTAGGAGTTTTCAGCAGCACAGTCTCTGTTTTTCAGCAAACAAATACTTTCTGATGAAGATAAGCATGGTCCGGGAAACTTGCTTTGCTTTTGACACATTAATACTAGTATGTCATGCACAAAAATGGACTTCACTGCTGACTTTACAGTTCTTGCATCCCCACATGCTGAATGTTTTTTCATAAAATACCCCTTCCATTGAAAAAGAAATAAGTTGTGTGATGACTAGATGAATAGTGTGTGATGAGGAGTAAGAATATATGAATATTGAAAGTCAGCATGATGTTTTTGAAGACAAAATATGTGACTAATAATTATCCTAAAATACCTTTGCCAAAAGCTGCAACTTTTTCAATGTAAGTTCAAGTTTTCAGTAGCTTTGGAATTTTTACAAAAAATACTGCTGCACTCTACTAGTTCAGAACCCTTCTGTATGTTGAAATCTGGGAAATGTAAAACCAAACCTCAAGTTTCCCTGAAGGAGAATTGAAGGCTACTGCATTTGTCTTGTTTTCAGTACTTCAGCTTAGGAACACCAAGTAAACACTGAACAATTCACAGTTTGAAACGTAAAAGACTGATTTATAAGCCTGAGAGGTTCAATTTAGTAAACAGCTAAATCTTTCATTGTCTTTTTTTTCTTCATAACTGTGTGAGAATTGCTGTTTCTTAGCATGCTTTGGCAGTGTTCCTGATGATGTCGAACAGGTCCTACTGCTGGTGTGCCCAGGTCTTACTTCCCACCCCACGACTATTCCTAGATTCATACTTGCTCTGGAGAACAGAATTTCATTTTGAATGCTTTTTTTAACAAACAAAAACTTAATATACTCATGCACACCAGTACAGAGGGTAATTTTTTTGTGCTTTTGTCAACAGCATACCACAGAACTAAAAAATAAGCATCAGCATTTTTATTTATTTATGTTTATCCCAATGTAGCACAGAAAAGTAATGGATAACCTGTGTTTTTGAAGTGGCAGGTTTTAAATTTTTAATCTTTTCCATTAGTGGCTGTGTTCTGCATCATGGAGATTAAATTACTGGGAGAGGTGAATCTGCCATGCAGTAGGTGGGAAAACAGTTTGAAATTTTGCTTGTTGTAGCCATAGATTCAGCCTGTGGTGAGAAGCCTTTGCAAATCAACCGTTGAATCTCCTAAAAAACCACTTTTTCAAGTAATACTCTGATCATTTGGGTAATGTTTACTTATATTCTTGTGATGTTTTTCCTTGTGTTCAGCACTGTTTGGAAAGCTTTCCAACTGTGTGTTTCTCCTGAGGAGCAAGCTTTTGGGTCTCATCTCCTTGGGTCCTTGATCAAGTGCTGTCTGCGACAGGTCTGATGAGCCTCTTGGGACATACATTAGAGTCAGCATTGCAGCCAACTGAACTGCATTTAATTGTGCTTATTTTGAACAGATGGATATGTAAGAGGGCATTTCAAAGCTGATTCTTCCCATGTTTTAGCTTGTACATTTAGTGTATGTGAATGTGGGGTGCAGCCAACTGGTGTGAAAGGAGCAGCCTAGATTTGGCTGTAGCCTCAAGTAATTTTTTTCCAGTAGTAAAATAATGTTGCTTGAGGTTTTCTGATAGGTGAGGAGAAGCTGTGCTGAACTCTGATCTTTCAGTGTATATTGGATATTCTCTTGGTTACATTGCCTTAATTTGAAAATCAAAGGGCAGGTGCTGTTATGCATGCAGAAGAATAACTGCCAAGTTTCAGCTTTTCTCTCTTTGGAATATTGTAGCAACATATCAATTCTGGACTTATTTCATCCAGATGTAACTGTCTTACAGTATCCATGCACATCCCTGTTAAACTTACTACTCATGTTGCTGTTCACCAACTATAAAGTGCATTCTACAGCAAGTAGTGAAGAGAGTCTCAACTGATACAGGAGGTTGTATCTCCTCAGTCATTTTATATTACAATTTTTGTCATGCTGAAGAAGAGAGAATTATGAGGGAAAAGGTTTGCTACATGAGACTTCTGGTATGATGGTTTTTGTGGAAAGTGATTCACATAATGATGCATCAGGGGGCCAGAAAAAACAAACAATATCTCATTATATTCAGCTTTCATTGCTTTTTAAAGGAACTCATTGCTTTTTAAAGGAATCAGCATCCTGGTCTTCATAATCTAAACCAAAGCACCTTAAACCTGAAAAGCAAACTAAAATTTCAAAAATGAACAAAACAAAGCTCAAATGAAAGCTGGTAACATTCCCAGCCCATCACCCCAAAGTCAGTAAAATTTCCAAGTAAAAATTTATCAGTAATGTGTTCTACTTTTTTTCACTTTGCGTATACTTTTTGTGTGTGTACACATGAAAGCATACACATGCTTGATCAAATGCACAGATGTTGATATGGTCATGTAGGAAAAGGGGAAAAAAAAAACCCAACCTCAAAAAACAACAAGAACAAAACAACCCAAAAACCCCAGAACCAAAAAAAAACCCAAAAAGAAAAAAACCAAAAGAAATAGATGCTTAGAGAAGAGTGCAGTCAGTTTACAGCGAAACCAATCAGATAGATGGTTACATGATTTTACTTAATACTGATGATATTACTGGTCTCAAAGTCAGCAAAATCAGTACTGAGGCAACCTCTTGAAATGTCTCTTGTGGTTTCTAAAATTGAGATGTACTGTCTTACTCTGGATGTATTTTCTTCTGCTTCAACTTTGTACTTGAATTACATGCATCATACTTAAAATAATATTTATCTATATCTTCATTTTTTCATCTGTGGCTCAGTATTACTAAAACTGTTTGTAATGTAGGATTTGAGTGTGTGTTTGCAAAGATTGAGTTTTACTTTTTAATGGAGAACTACAAATCTATTTGGAAGGGGAGCAATGCATTTCTTTCATATGACCCATGGAATAAGGGTCATGCAGTGATGACTTGTCAGGGAGCTGTGTCACAGCAGAACATACGTCAAGTTGTGTTCAATGATGTTTAGCATGTAAGTTGAAATTAGCTTGTTATTTTTTTCTTATTAGATGATAGAAAATGTTTAATTGGAAGCCTACCTGCAATAAAGGAGGTAAAATGTTGCAGCTATTATGGTACATACTCTTTGTTTCAGGATACTGGTGGTTTTACTTTTGAAGTACCTGCATATTTTGATGTACCATCTACTTGAGCAATTTCCAACCAGTGCTCATTCTCAACTTCAAAATATCATTTCCCTGAATATGAGAATGAAAATAATAATGCCTAATGAATTGTCAACATTTTCAAAAAACCACAAGTGAAACCAACCAATGAAGAAATATCTATTCCCAAACTCACCTTTAAAGCAAAATAGTTGTCTTTCAAAGAGTATTAAAGACTTAAATGAAATGAATATGTGAGTTAATTGTATAATTTGAGATGTTGTACTTTGGTTTTTGCACAGCAGCCCTCTATTGATGCTCACAATGTTTTGGTTCTAGGTCAGCATGATGGACCTCTGCCACGGCAGCACGCGGGGTTGCTTCCAGAGTCTTTGATATGGGCTTATATAGTGCAGCTCAGCTCTGCCTTACGGACCATTCACACAGCAGGACTGGCGTGCAGAGTTATGGATCCAACAAAGATTCTAGTAACAGGCAAAACAAGGTAGTGAAAGCATTGTCTCACTGTGCTCTGTGTCCCTGGCAGCTGCTGACTGTGCACCTGATACATAAATAGCTGCTAAGTTCTCTTAGCTGGCATGAGGCAGTGTGCTAAAGCTTGTAACTTTGGTTTTTTAGAGGTCTTTTAAAGCATATTTTGGGAAGCCTTATACATTATCCTCAAACTACAGATCAGGCCCACTACTGTCAGTTTAGAAATTTGCTGATTTATTTGTAAACTGAATACTGTCTGTACATTTTATCAAATAGTAAAATCAGTCTTTTCTGATGCATAGTAATTTGCTAAGTACTGATGACTTTTATCATATTAAACAATTCAATGAATGCTAGAGGAAAAACTGAGTAACCAATAAAGTTTAATGGCAATTTTTCCTTTTCTCTTCTTGTTCCTCAAGGTTACGAGTTAATTGTGTTGGAGTCTTTGATGTTTTGACATTTGACAACAGTCAAAATAATCCACTGGCATTAATGGCTCAGTTTCAGGTAAGACAACGCTGCCAGTTAGGTTGGTGGCTTGGCAAAGGGATTACTGCAAACAAGTGTGATTCCTTTTGGAAGACAAGTACTTTAATTAAACTGTAGTCCAGTGTATCTATCTGTAAATGACTGTATTTTTTCATTTCTTATTTGATCTTGGTTCTCCCATACACTATTCAAATTTGCTTGTAATTTATAAATGTGAGTGCTCACTTTCATATCTTCTGCTTCTAAAATTTCAGCAAGCTCACTGAACAGGTTGAACTATAGTATTTAACAAACTTAAGTCAGAAACAATTGGAAATAGAAATTTCTAAATGAAGGAGAAGAAAAATCTTGCGTTTAGTATTAGAGATAAAAAATAATGGTTCAGTAATAGTTTTTGCTCTGTCTTTTGTGATTTTAGCGTAAATTAACTAAGTGTTGAATACCTGTTGAGAGGAGTAAGATCTTTCAATTAACTGCATTTAGGCCCTCTCCTCATGCCTAAAAGATTCTAGTGTATCTTTATTTTGGGCTCCTAGTTTTTCCGTGCTCTCCTGGTGTTCTCTGAAGCGTGGACTCTGCATAATTCCTGAATTAAGAAGAACCCCTTTAGACTTAACAAAAACTGTTCCACAGTCATCTGGAGCATCACTGTGTACAGGAGTGCCTCTTTCCCTAACTTCCCCTCAGGGTAAAGTACATTACTTCAGCAGTCATCACATACCCTGTCTGTACTGGGAGTGAAAGACTACAGTAGGGAGTTGGATTTAATTTATTTTCATTAATTGACCTTATTCACTGTGAGAACTGCTTATTCAGAGTCTTCAAGTAATAACTGAAATGTTTGAACTTTGGCCAGCAGAAACTAGCTTGTTGGAGACCATGTCCTAGAACGTAACTTTTTTTTTTAGTTAATGATATGGTAAAGCAGTTTTCAGTGTGCTTTGAGCAGTACACCAAAGGATTTCACGTTCCCACACACACAGACACTCAGCTACCTATCAGTGGGCTTTTGGTAATAATTTAGTGGAAAACAGTTGAGAGAAGATGAAAATACATGTAAGTAAGGGATTCTATGCATAAAAATGTAATGAGAGGGTTTTTTTTTTTTAAATCTAAGTACTTCTCTATTTTAATTTCAGCTTGGAAAGGGATCCTCCTGAGATATTATGACATTCAAGTAAAGAAAAACATTTAAAATACTTGGAGATACAAATCTAAAAATACTTGCAGGTACACAAGTCTGTCAAAAGCACTTACCACCATAGCAGCTCAACACATGGCAGCTGACTTGCTTGATAATGCCTACTTTTGTTTAGGGGGAATGGCTTTTCATGTTTTATATGTTGTTAATATTCAAATTGTTTAGGTTGCACTGCTAAACCAGAAAAGAAGTACTCTTAAATGCTTAGTTTGGAAGATCTGAACTGCAATTCGTAATACAGTATGGTGTTTTCTTTTGTTGCTTTTTTCTGGAAGGGCTAGGCTTTCACTGCCCATTTTCTTCCTTCAGAGGTGCCAGACAGAGTTCATTCCTTGAAATTTAGGAGTCATTTCTCATGCTCTACCTTTGTTTGTCCTAGCCAGATAAAATTACAAAATAACAGCCGCTGCATGTCCTTTTTCCTTTTGATCCATGACCCAGTTCCTGAATTCCTCTAGGACACCTGTGACTGTTAAAAATGTAGGTTATCTCTTGGTTTACTGCCCAGCTAATATGCATATTTCCTTGTTGTTGTCTTCAGTGGAGAAAGGTATGTTTGTTAGGGTTTGCCATTTTCTGACTATTTCCCATGGTTAATATAAAGAGAGAGATTTTGGCCAAAACAGCGAGGGGCTATGTAAAAGGAATGCAGTTGTTCTTTACAATGTGTTAAACACATTAGTCTCTGTGATCATTTCCGAGTTACATAAAGGCAGCAATAAGGGAAGCTAAAAAGAAGTAAATGAAATATGAATGGCCACTTGCAATAAAAACCAGGGTTAAACCTGTATAAACTGCAGCACAGGACTTCCTGCCCGCCCCCCCCACCCCCCATCCATAAGTCTTGTGTCAGTCAATTGCAAGGTACAGATAAGAAAACTAAGTGATGATACAGGAAACAGTAAAAAGGTTTAATAAATATTTCTGTATTTGGAATAAAATGGGAGTCCTCCCCTTTACAAAAATAAGAGAACTTAAGTTTTACTGTTTTAACAAGGGCTGTAAGACCTCTCAAGTACTAATATTGACTCTAAAAAACGCCACCAAAATATAGGAACTTGGAGATACTTCTAAGGACAATTCCAGAACTTATCCTTTTAAGTGAATCCACAGAACTGGAGTATGGATGAGCTGATACTGATCCAAGCATAGCAGTGGATCAGGATAAACAAAACAAAAGAAAAAGTAGTGTGGACTTCAAAGTGTTTCTGGAAAATGGGTCCTGTAAAAAAAAAAGTTTTATTTGAATAGCTTGTAATATCTTACTGGGAAAATCAAGTGTATAAAATGTTCAGGTATTTCTAGGGCATTTGGCATAGTGGCACTTACCTATTTGATACTAAAAATTAAGAAAGGGTACCTATGCAATTAACATTTAAATTACTCACTTGACATGCTTGAAATTGACTTTGTAACAGGGAGACATTAATGAAGGGGGTAGTACCTGAGTTTATCTCCTAGGGCTGCTTTTTAGTGAATGCTTTTTAATAGTTCTATCAATGAACAAAATACTGATAAAATCTTTACTAGAAAAGCTTTCAAGAGATAAAAAATTAGGTTGGTACAGGTTACAGTTATGAATTGAATTGCTAATTAAATGGCTATTAATTGCATGCGAGGTGCATTTTTGAGCAAAAGGCTGCCTGTGCTTACAAGGTGTAAAGCTTTTCCTTGAAGTTAGGAATCAACTTAGTATAACTTCATAGTCATAGTTGATAGTTACCATAGCAGAAGTTTTCTGTCAGATCTGTGGCAAAAGGAACTTACGTGATCCATAGGAGCATGCAAACACAATAGGGAGTATAAACAAGGAAATTATTGCACCTAATATTGATCTGTACCTTGCACTAGCAAGGCTACTACAGGAATACAGCATATATTTCTGGTATTCCTGCTTCAAGGAAGTCCAGTAGTTCTTGTGTGCCCCCTTTAACCTTTCTTTGCCTTGGAGCAGTGAGACCTGAATCTGCTGATACTTTCAGAGGATAGGTTAGGGCTTAAAAGGCATTTGTGGATTGCTTCCTTACAGCAAGAATGGTGTAAACCCGTTTCTGGGAAATCAGGTACCCTATCTGAATAGATAGAATTGATCAGCAGGTGTAGTTTAGTTGCTTGTTAAACAGTAATCTGACTCTCAGAAATCCTGAACTTTATGGGATCTTTCCAGCTTGTGATATTCTGATTCTCCAGTCACACAGGAAAAATATTGCCTTTGTGCTCTTACAAAACTTTAAACATTGGGTATTGTGACAACATTTTCTTTCAGGGTTTCAGCTAACAGTGAATAGTGAAGTGCCTCCAGAGAGCAGTTCAACTGGCTCAAAATCTGAATTGTCCTACAGAATTACAGCTGTATCTTAAATAGATCAGTCTCTTGACTGAATGCTTGAAGTTCCTAAAATGAGTGGGATGAATCCAAGCCACTTTTGTGTCTAAAACAAGCTAATCATTGGCTGTAATTTGAAAACTGTGTGTTTTGGGCTGCACTGGGGTGTTGTATCATCTCTGCCAGTTCTTCTGGTAAATGTAATTTGCAAAACAAACAAAAATTTAAGGTTGCAAATCAAATGGTCAAAATCCCACAAAGCTTGAATTTAAAATTTCCTGTCTGATGTTAAATGTAACCATTTCTAAAATCTAATGCAATCTGTATTATGAAAACACCTGTGCAAAGGAAGACAGCATTTTCATAGGGTCTTGCCTGAAGTCGTATGTTTTCAGTGTCTCAGGGTTCTGTGATGATACAGAATTTATATAGAATATATCCTTATGAATGACTAAAAGTTGAAAGGTGGAAAGTAGAGGACTGCAGAAAGAAGTACAACTGTGGTTAATACAAATGCATATTTCTTCCAAGTCTTTTTGGAGAAAAAAATCATAATGAAAATGCCATTGTCTCAGGTGACACATGTTCCTAGATACTGCACCAGAAAAATCCTCTGTTTAGAACCACAGCAGTGTTCCCTGCTGCTGAAATTGACTACTTGGTAGTGGAAGCAAATTAACACCAAATAGGGCATTTATTGTTTTGATTAACTTCTCTTTACTAAAGGAAAAAGGAATGCTGATACTTAGAAATTCTGTGTTGCTTAGGAAATAGTCTAGCAAATGCCAGTCCCACCTCCTTATCAACCACTTTGTCCTTATTTCTGTCTCATTTTCCACATCCTGTTTCTGTCTTCATTAGCTACAAGAATAATACGCTTTTTACCTTTTGACATATTGTGTATCCATGTTCAAATTGTACTTCTTAATCATACTTGATACAGGAACAGCAGGGACATTGAGAGACTTGGAAAGGTTTAGTATTTTTCCCTTTCCCTCAGCACCTGTGAGACGTGGCTTCAGGGAAGGCTGCTCAGCTACTGCAGCCAGAGGCAGCAAGTGTGATTATGCCTCTGGGTGGAAGAGCTGTGAGGGGCTGTGGCATGTTCACCATCACAGCACTTTTCTAAAGCTGCCAAATTCTACCCAGAACTTCTAATGCTGCCAGATTTTTTACCCTTTCTTACAGAAATGACAGAAGGCGGATTCCTTGTATGACTGCGTTCTCTGCTAAATGGCTTGGCCTTGCTCTAGGCTGTGGAACTGACATTCTCAATTATTAGTAGCTTTTATGATTTTAGTTTTGCAAAAGTATCTTATTTTCTCAAAAAAAACCTCAGGAAAATTCTAATTTTGTATCTCTAGCAGAGTGTTAAATTCAGTCTGAGGCATGTACCCAGCATGGAAAGCTGCAGGTGTTCTTAAGTTTGGCCAAGTTGTGTGCAGCTGAAAGCCCTTCCATGGAAAGAATCAGTTAAACTTTTCCTATGAATGTCATTGTTTGGTACTAAATTAAGCTCTTGCTTTTAGCAGTGGGCTTTAAAATCTTTAAAATCATTTCTCATGGCTGGCTATTAATACTGGCAGAATTTTCTGTTACAGCAAAGCAAGCTGTATCCAGCATTCATCTTTTAAGAGCAGTTCTGCTTTTAACAAAAGTGTTTAGTAATCCAAAGGTTTCTTCGCAACACACGATGCTATTCTGTTGGTCAGCCATACAGGCCTGTCTAGTTATTTTGCACAGTTCAGGTCTTTTCACGCTGTCCATCTGAGATGAAAAATATTGGAGCAATTTGTTAAAATGGTGATATCATGTGCTAGAATGTGCCAGTATGGAATTCACCCTGGATGGCTAGATTGAAAAGATATGAATGCAGAAAATGCTGGTTTCAGTTTAACAAATAATCCTTTTATTTCTACATCTCATACTGAGAAGACTTGTTCTGTTTGCCACCAACTCCTTGACTTGTCAGGATTGAGCAGGTGGGGGTGGTTCAGAGAACCTCATTACAGAGCTTCTGCTCACTACACAGTTCTCTCTGGTACTGTCCTTAAGCTAAAAATAGGTAAATTTTAATAATTCAAAGATAAATATAGTACTTAAAAATTGCTAGGTGTCAGGACAGGTTTTCTTCTGTACATTTTTAACTACTGTAACTTGAACAATCATACTGAACTGTGATTTCAATAGTGCTTACTTTAGTTGCTCAAATTCTTGTAAGGTTATTGAAGAACTTTAACACCATCTAGTACCATAGGTAGTATTTATCTATACTAAGAATCTTACCTGTGTGTGTTTTCCCTATTAGCAAGCAGATCTGATCTCCCTGGGGAAAGTTGTGTTGGCTTTGGCTTGCAATTCTTTATCAGGAATTCAGAGAGAGAATTTGCAAAAAGCAATGGAACTGGTGACAATCAACTATTCCTCTGATCTGAAGAATCTGATCTTGTAAGTTTGTTTAATAAATCTCTTAAAGGGAATTGCAGCGCTTTATGTATACAAATGCAAAAGTCAAATGGTATTTTAAATGCAAGTAAGATTACAGATAAAACTACTGTTGTTGAGTTGTCTTCATAGTCAGTGCACTGTTAAACATTGATATAAATATTTTTGTATAATGGTGGTAAAGCTCTTAGTAAGAATTAGGAGTGTAAACAAAACACGTATTTTAGGTTGTCTTCAATACTGGGCTTCATTGCATGTTCTCTACAGCAGCAGTATGCTAGTCTTATCTTACAGTTTCAGAAGGTACTGAGAACTAGGCACTGACTTTTTGGCCAAAAGGTTGAGTGCTAGTTTTTTCTAGCTGCATATTCTTTTTGTGTTGTTTCAATATAGTCAGCCTTTTCCCCCTTGCAGCCTGAGTGGGAAAAGCAGAAGTCTTTTCTTCTTTCCTCATTTGAAAAACAGTTGTGTTGCAGTCTGAATCTGTATCCTTCTCTCTTGTATATGTTCTTGCTGTTTGAATGGGGTGAACTGCACAGTTTCATGAAAGTATACTCCTGGCTTGTTTAAATAACTGACTCGATGTATACATGCAAATTAACTATGTTTTCTCTTTCTTTTAAGAAATGTAACAATTGTCAGCTTTGTGTATTAAATACAAAAAGTTAAATAGTTATAAAATCACAATGGAATATAATGTCTGGCATTTGCAGAAAGTAATCTTTTGGTGGTTGGGTTATTTTGGCAGGTATTTGCTGACTGACCAAAACAGACTTCGCAGTGTAAACGATATCATGCCTATGATTGGTGCACGATTCTATACTCAGTTGGATGCTGCTCAGATGCGAAATGATGTTATAGAAGAAGACCTAGCAAAGGTAAAGCACGTAGTAATTTCTGCAGAAAGACCTGTAGTCAGTGTTCCTAGAGCTGTACCTTAAAAGGGAATGTTTTCTACTGGTTTCTGTTGGGTTTTTTTTCCTTCTGTTTGTTTATTAACCTAAGTAATCTGCCTGAAAGCTTGACAACTCTAAGCTCAGGCTTTTGAAAGCCCCAAAGCTTCAAGAATGCTTAGTTTTAAGATGTCCTCAGCTGTGTTTTAACTGAAGTAGCATCTTCATTTCCAACTGGTAGTCTTGGGGAAATTATGTTCTTTATAGCATGGTTAAAAATAGCATTCTGAGTAAAGAAGGCCATGTATGTCATGTAGCTCATGACATACATCACATAGATCATGTAATGTGTGCTAGAGGTTATACAGCAGTGTATATATAGCCCCTTAAATTTTTAGGTTTGGATTTTGGTGTCCCTTCCCGCATATGTTTTCCTTTCAGAATGACTTCTAATTCATGGAGATACTGTGTTCAGCTTTCCTGAAGTGTGCACTCTTGCTGTGGGGGTCTGTGGTGTTCAATCAAAGTATCAAATTGTAGCTATGAAGGAAGTATGTACTATGTATCAAGTGAGGGTGTACTTGTTCAAGGGGAAGGAGTGTCTGTTAGTCAGAAGCGACTGACAGCAGGATTTCTGCCAGGAGTAAGATACATAACAGAATGCTTTCATGGCCCTGAAAATGTGTGGGATAGGGTATTACACAAGGATTTAATCAAGTCCTGTGATTCCACTCCGTTATAACCCCTCACTGAGAACTTTTTAAGACACAGTAGACCAGTGTTTGGGATTCTGATGGACTAGGTTCTCTTGATTTCTCCAGTATTGTCCTCTTGGAGAACAGTTTTCCTCTCCCTGATGAAAGATGCTGAAATCTATCAGAAGCAAGGAGCTGTAAAAGAGCCAGGCAGTGTCTGTGTACCTCTAGATGCTGGGTGCCCACTTTATCAGAATCAACTACTAATCCTTCTCCAGAGGTGTTTAAGATCATTTGTTGTTAAGGTGGCCTATGTGCCTGCACAAAGCTGGGCAGATGGACTCTTTCCCATAGCAAAGATGGAGACTGCCCTGTGATCAGCATTAAGATTTCTGTATTTTTAGTCAGGTTGTTTGAGTGGTTGCTTATCACTGGCAGGTGGGCAGAGCTACTACAGATCCAAGTTTTTGCTTAGCCCTCAGTTTGGCAATAGCTGTTTACCTGACAGTGATAAATACCACTTCTTAATTAGCTGTCACACTGTAACTTGGTTGTACTATGACATCCCCTCCATTAACATCAGTGCTACAGTATCCCTTAAGTTTAGCCTGGTACCCTCTGTTCATTTTTGTCCCAAAGCAAATGCTTTGGAGGGAGTATTAGAAAAAGACTAGCATGTGTGATTTTTTTTTTTTTTTCCTCATATTGTCCAAGCATGCAGTCATTTGTAGCTTAGGGACTTCTGATGCTGGGAGTGGTTTGTATGTAGTTAATATCTTCGTAACACTCAGGTTTCACAGAGCAGTAACCCTATTATGCTATTCCTTTCCTTCCTCACTTTTACATTCATCATATTGATATGATGTAATAGCAGACAAAGCCTCAGTTTATCCAAGCCCCAGGATCTCCCCCTTACAGGCTACTAAGCCTGCAGAGAGGCCACCTGGAGACTTAGTGCCTGCGTTGTTTCTCAGCTGTGTCACCATTGACTGGGAATCTGCAAGGCAGTGAACTTTACCCAGATGTAGTTTTGGCTTTTCAGTATTTGACCACATACCAAAATAAATTTGGAGGTTAGACCAAATAGTCAACCTTGGCTAGCTGGACAGGGTTGATTTTCCATGTCAGTCTCTTTAAGTGTAGCTGCTGCTGTGGTACAAGCTGTTCTCCAGTGTGTTTTTAGACTATTAATAGAAATCTGCAACCCATAGGTTGTCCAAGGTCAGGCTATTATCACCTTGACCCACTTTATTTACCCAGCTGTGTACAGCAATCTACTCTGGACTGAATTCATTTGAAATCAATATGATCATGCATGGAATTAGATGCATCTTATTAGATGCATCATTAATAATGTTGGAGGCTTGAGCCTTTGGAGAATGTGAATAATATCAGAGAGGATCTTTTCCTGACAACTTTGATTTACTCTGTGAATTAATTTTTTGTTTAATGTAAGCTAGGATGTTACTGTTTTTACTGCATCCTAAGTGATGTGGAAAAACAGGCTAAATCAACTTTCGGTTGCATGTATGCTAAGCATCTATAATTCTAATGTTCTGCCTCAGTGTGACCCCATTGTCATTGCTTTATTTCTGTCATTTATGGACTCAGCATTTATACTCTTTAAAGACTTAGATTCTAACTGCTTTGAAAAGACTTGTTTCAAAATTATTTTTGTACTCAATTATCATTTGAGTATTAGTCCAATTGTTGCTAAATATTTACTAATAATGGCCTACAATGCATTTCTGAAAAACAAATCTGGTAGATTGTTTCTTCTCATCTTTACCTGAAGCCAGGTGGTGTACTGCATACTTCTGCATATCCTGGTAACTGTGTGTGTATATATATATATATCTAAAAACCCCATATTATTCTTGTTTAACTTTCTGTATTTTAGCATACTTGTGAGTATAGTCTGGCAGGAGATTAGAATTTAATTTCCACAAAGAAATAGATTGCCTGGTCCAGTTCCTGCTGGGACAGAGAGGTATTGTTAGTTGCTGAATCTTCACGTTATAATTTGAAGTGCTAAAATGAGCACTGGATTACTGATACATAATACAATGCATTTGATCTCTGTCTGAAGAAATGATACCCTGTTCTTTGAAAAAATAAGTCTTTGTAATTAATAGTGCTTTGTTGGTATTATTAACATGTATCTTTTGCAAGTAAACATCTTAATTTTGTCTCAGAGACTCTTAATAATTTTTTCTTGTTTTCTAGGAGGTGCAAAATGGAAGGTTGTTTAGGCTTCTAGCAAAATTGGGAACAATCAATGAGAGGCCAGAGTAAGAAATACTTGTTTTTGTGGTTTAGAGTATGTAAACCCCAGTTCGCAATGCACTTTCTTCCTTCATAAATTTAAACTAAATGTTTTCCCCCATATTTGCCCCTGGAGAAATGAGTATTTATGAAGCCTTAAGAAAAATTAGATAAGCAACTTTACCAAAACTTTAAGTAGACAGGAGAAGGCTACAGGTAGGTATGCCAAAGTTGCTTCATTGTATTTAGTATGGTTTCTCATAGCAGTCTCTTGTGAGTAGCAGTAGCTTTGGAGGAAATCCATAGCTTGCTTTAACTGAAGCAAAGGATGTAGATACTGGTTTTAAGCTAGTGAGTTTTCACCTTGTTTTTTAATTGACTAACTACATCAAAATGAAGTGTTCATTGTCTGTTTTCCATCCTTTTGCATAAACTTAGAGTTATGTTTATAATGCAGGTTTCTACATGTGTTTTACATGGTAAACTTGTTGCAGATAATTTTTGCTTTCTTCCATTATTTTTCTGTGGCTCTTGGAAGGCATTAGCTTTAGGTGCTCAAGCAGCTGAGAAAGTTTTTGTGTATGTTGTCTTATGTTTGTGGCGGGGAGGGGGGGGCAATTTAATTGCAATTTATTGCAGGTAGATTAGCCGTACAATAAAACTACTTAGCTGAGATTGAAGTGTCATTTATATCTGTGGGGTTTTATTTTTCTTAACTTACTAAGCTTTAATATGAGCCTTTGTTTTATACTAGGTTTCAGAAGGACCCAACGTGGTCAGAAACTGGAGACAGGTATTTACTAAAGCTCTTTCGAGATCACCTTTTCCATCAGGTGACAGAAGCGGGTACTCCTTGGATTGACCTCAGTCACATTATCTCATGTCTTAACAAGGTACACTGTACTTCAGTTAGTTTTAAACATTTGTTTGGGTTAGCTTTCTTTAAAAGAGTATTCCACTGCAAAGCAAGTTGGCATTGGAAGGTTAATGCCGTTGGTTTAGCTGGTGGTTATTTTCCCCATTATGGATTAAAACCATGTATTCACTAAGCTAATATTCCAACATCTATGGATATTTTAAATAAAATTAGTACGTGAATATTAAAAATTTGTTAATTTAGCATGAGATACAGTATTAACTTCATCCTAGAATGCATTGATTACTGTGGATAAGCAATGCTGGTCCCTTTATGCTACTCTGGTCTTTCAACACAGCATAAAGGATCCATAATACTCCTTTAACTGGGGGAGGTTTCTGCTGATAGTTATCACAAATGATGGTCATAAGGCAAGATCCATTCCTAAACTGTGCTGACTCGAGTAGGAGACAGGAGGGAAACGGCAACAGAAATTTGTGCAAAATCCTTGCCATCTAGGACAGTGCTGGAAAATTTCTGTGACTTAACATTTTAAGTCCAGTTCTATAATAACTTCTCTAGCCTCTCCAGCCCTTTGTTTTCCAAGGCTGACTTAACAAAGCTATTTGCAGTTTTGTAAGAACTGCACCACTAGCAGAATTTTGTCTGAGCACTCTCATGATTAATAGCAGGAGATGTGTGAGAGACTGCAAGAGCTTCAGTAGAAGAAACTTGCTCCATAAATTAAAAAGTATGTGAGCTGATTATTTTTTTTTATTGGTAGATCAGCTTTTAACTTACTTTACACTGTATTGCCAAACTTCAATAATTCATGGAAGACTTAAGATGCTGCTTTTTTGTTGTTGTTTCTGTAGCTGCTTGGTAATTTCATTTGCTCTGTAGAGAATGGTGATGCAGACACTGACAATACACAGTTTTAGTGCCCAATATTTTCTTTTCTAGAACTAGGATAGCCAACTTTCTCCTCCAAGAAAAGTGGAATATGTTTAGATCCTTTGACATGTAATAACTGTACAGTTAAATCTTTTTCTAAAATTGTCAGGGTTTCTAACCTCCTATTAGACCACTGCTGTGCATTTTTTAACCTCCTTTTTATCTTTCTGGTTGGTGTCTGTAATCACTTTAAAAAGGACATTAAAGGGATTGAGGCTAAATCAAAAAGAGCATGTTGACATTCAAGTAGGCATTGAAATGCCATCATGATTTGAAAGCAGTGACTCATACAGTACTGTAGCAAGAGGGGACAGTCCTGAATTCATAGGTCAGGTAAGAGACAATGTCAAAGAATGCCTTGTTCTGTAAATGTTCATGGCTTACCTTTTTAAACAGAGGCTCTTCTCTTCTGTGGTTGTGGGCTCAGCACACAAAAAATGTAAGGCTTACAGAACTCTGCTTTGGAAATACACTCTAAAAAGCACTTAAGAAACTATAGAAGTACTAGTAGAAGTTATATGGACTTCACTGGTACTTGCCAAAAGCATTCCATTTGAATGAAAGCTATTCTGTTGTTTAAAAAAAACAACCAACAAACCTTCCTTTTCAATGTGGTGTTTCGAGCATCTTTTCAGCTGAGAATACTGATTTATGCCTCCACAGGAGGAGAGAAAGAAAGCCGTAAATATTGATGTTTGTAGTTAGTAGTGTGGCTTTCTTAATACAGATCTTCCATGTCCTACATTAATTAAGGTAATTCATTGATTTGTTGTATGATGTTAATGGGAATGAACAGTGGAAAGTATTTCACAAACACCTTAATAGTGTTAGTATTTTGTAATGGATGTTGGAAGACTGGTGGTTTTATCCTACTCTACAAAAATTCGAAGCTAATTGGCTTGCTTTCTGAAAACATTCACAAAGCAGCAGCTTTAAAATGTGGAGGTTCCAGCTTTTAAGGTTATAGTCAAAACATTACTTTAGAAGAGAATGCAAGAAATTGCTAACTTGCTGTGTTGCTCCAGACAGCAGCAACACAGTGGTGGAATGTTCACAGATGTTCCACAGTAGTGGAACATCTCTGTGACAAATTTAATTGTTTTTCTATTCAGTACAACATTATAATACAAATATTAAAATCTGCTGGGGTTGTATTTCCAAAGAATGGATTGGTAGTGTCATATCTCACTTGTCTCTGCCCCACCTTTTGTATTGGAATAAGAAAGACTGTGGTGGAACTACTATCAATGTATTGACTAAAATAAAACTACAAAAGTTCTGCATAATATGAGAGTCTGACAGTTCTCTATTGATTTTTTGCAAAGTGAGGAGAACATAAGAAACAGTTATGTAATGGGCTTCGGCATGTAAAGCAGGATATTCCTCTGTTGGAAATTAGGATGTAATGGTATATAAAAATAAAGTACATATTGAAGTTGAGAAGTCAGAACAAACCGTGAAAAGAAACGTGGAACAAACATTGATCTTCAACCCCAAATTATCCATTTGGTTATGGATTATACCAAAGTAATTTCTTCTTTCTAAGGGGTGAAATGTACCATACAGCTTAGGAATGATAGGAACTAGTTATTTCCAGTACTGCCAAAAATGTGAGGTTTGGGTTTCTACCAGTTTTCGGGCTACCTGGGGCTGATCCATCCATTATCTCATTTTAGAGTGTACAAGAAGTAAATTACCTACCCTATGTTTAGGCTTGTGGATCATATGTGCAAGTGTAATGTTGAATTTAGTTTTGTTCTTCAGGAAGTACGTGAAAATTTTGCCAGGCTTTCTATATATACAGGGAAGTATAGCATTGCAGGATTATTAGCTTTGTGGAAAGGGAAGGAAACAATGGTAATCTAGTCCTAAGATCTGGAATGTCCATCAGGTTAAGACCAAAATGTCTCGATTTTTTGGCAAAGACGTTGTGGTGCGATTCAGATCCTTCCTTTGTGCCCTGTTAGCAGATTTGAACTGCGCCATAACAATGTACTTGCCAAGAAATTGATTGCTTTTGTTGTTGGGGAAATGTTTTGCCATTTCTTTCACACTTCTTTTATTTTATCTTTTGCATTCTTGTTACAGTTAGATGCTGGTGTGCCAGAAAAAATAAGCCTCATTTCCAGAGATGAGAAGAGTGTACTTGTGGTAACTTACAGCGATTTAAA
The DNA here is from genome assembly GCA_013398275.1 of Promerops cafer. Classification (NCBI taxonomy): domain Eukaryota; kingdom Metazoa; phylum Chordata; class Aves; order Passeriformes; family Nectariniidae; genus Promerops; species Promerops cafer. Next base: position 147,546 of record VZSE01011964.1, read on the forward strand.
ACGCTGCTTTGAAAATACTTTTCAAGAACTGATTGCAGCCGCAAATGGTCAGTTGTAGTATTTGCTGAAAGCATGCAGGACATTGCTGAGGAACTTAACCTATAGCAAATTGCACTACAGCTGAATTGTTGTTGTCATCTCATTTCACATTTGGGAAACAAACAGGAGATGAGCAAAGCTGCTTGCACTTCAGTCAGGTACACTGTTACTTGAAGGGAAGAATGTTTCACTTATCCTAGAGCTAAGGCTGCCATTGGAGGCTTTATCTGTGAAGAATTTATTTTAGATTAAGGAACACATCAGGTGCATGATGTTCCTACTTTTATTTTTTCCACTTGTATATGCACTAATTTTAATTTTTTTAAGACTTTTCTGATCTCTGAAGTTTTGCCACATTGTATACTTAAGGGAAACTCTTTGCAAGGACATTTCTGGGATACATTTTTGTCACTGAGGATATAGCAAAATTTATTCATTTTTGATATTATTTGCACCCAGAATAGCATAAAGGACCAGGTAAATAATTTAATAGAAATTGTGTTCTATTAATGACCGTTTAGTTCGTAACCTCTGTAAAAGTGTGTTGTATGCAAGCTCTGTATGCCACCCACTGTTAGCTCAAAGAAATGTGAGAAGAAACAACTTTTTAAAACCAGTCAAGTGAAGTATTGATGAATTGACTAAAAAGGAAAGTCCCCTGTCATTTGATTTAAACTTTGTCTAAGCGAAGTGACGAAAACAGCATAATGGGAAACATCTTTAATTTAAGGAGCATATCAAACTTGCTCTAAACACAACCAGCGCCTTTTAAAAACTGTTTGTACATTTTCCTGGTAATCAGAAGCATTTACATTTATGCAATTTTTTTAATAGATTTTTTTTTTAAAGAAATTGTTTAAATGCCTGAAGTTTCAGGAGTGTATTACTTTAGGTTATTTACAGTATAATTTTTGTATAAAGTTCTGTTCTTTGAACCACAGCTTTATTATGGTACGCTACACTGGATACAGATACAAAGACACTGTTAAAAGAAGATTAACTAAACACAGCAGTTGTCTGGCATCAAGAGCTTATCAAGTTTTACGGCCTGAATCTGGAGGGATAATGATCTGCTGTGCCTTTGCAGTCACTGCTTAGCCCAAAGTAATATTACTTTTGCTAATACTCAACACATGAATATTCCTGAAGTAATTCAGTCTCAAAAGTCTGGAATTTTGCTCCTCAATTACCTTTCTAATTTTTGGACATGCAGTTGTCTCCAAACTTGGGTATTCATGGGATTTCTAGTTAAACACCTTCACTTTGATACTGAAGACTGCCAAATATGTAGGAATTTCCTTTCTTAAAGCAGTAGTGAAGACTGTATCTATCCTTTCCCAGCACTGAATGTTTTAATAGCACTGGGTGCTCACCATGAAGAAAATGTGGAAACTCAAAAGGTCAGGACAGACTCTAAGCACTTGCAACTGATGTTACTGACATCAATTTTAATAATTCTCAATATTTGTAGTTTTCAGAGAAGTTTTTAATATTTCTCTGTCCACTTTTATAAGCTTTAAAATGATTCTCCGCCTTGAGACTTGCATCAAGAAAAAAGCAACTCTCTTCACATCGAAAGCTTTGAAGACTAGGGACATGCTTTACACATTTTAGAAAATGTGGTTGAATCCACATTAAGTAGCATCAGTTGTTGAGTTTAAAAATCAATTATTGTTGCAATTTTAAAAGGAACATAATGTTTAATATTCAAACGATAACAGTTGCCAGAATGTTCTTTTTAATATAAAAGGAACAGGAACTTTGAAAAGTGAACATGCAGAACAGTCTTTTATCATTAGCTCATGTATTTGAGGAAGAGCAGCTGTCTTTTCTATGTTTTTTGACAAATCATATTGTAATTCTTTTGTACAAAAAAAGAAGTACTTGTATTCTAGAAGAAATATGGAATGCTTAATTTATAAGCGGGCTGAGGTTTTTTCCAGTATTGTTTTCTTTGAAAATGAAAGGGGATCATCTGTTCAGTTACGGGGTTTGGGAACCTTTGAAAATTTAATTTGTGGACCAATATTTTGTGGAAGTGTAAGGCAGGGGTAAAATAGGGCTTGAATTCTCATCCTTTTTAGACCAGCACACCCTCTGCAAGACATGTCTAAATTGCAAACCTGTGTGTATTTGCATAATGTCAGTTTGCTTCAGCCCCTAGTAACCTCAGGACTTGGTTTAAAAATAAAAAGGTAGACAGCTAATAAGTTTTCATACATAATGTCAGCCAGAAAATATTTGGTGTCAGGTAATACATAAAATTAAAAAGAAGTTGAGCTTTGTTTTTCTATTTATTTTATTTGGTCTGTATTTGGGAATGATTTGAACAGTCCGAAGTTCAGCTTGGGTGTTTTTTTGGGGAGAGCCCTTCTACCCCATTTTAATTCCATTTAGAAGGTTGTCCTAAAGTTGTAGTTTGATTCATTCATAGGAAGAACTGTGTATCTGTGTTTAAAAGAAGAGTCACCAGGATGTGCCCTCCCAGATGGGAAATTTATTTCTGACCTTCCTATTTTTTACAGCTAAAAGCACAGAAGGGACAACCTTTGAAATCATCTGATGTTGATCATTTTAATTTTTGTACCTGTTTTAAATTCTGTTGCTGTATTTACTATATTGTAAATATTTTGTTGAGGGTACCTATGTATTTTTGATTTGCCCTTGTTTCAGTAATTCAGGTGTCAACTGCTTCCCCTAAAAAGCACCAGTATGTTAAGTTCTAATGTCATGATCCCAGTATGTGTTACTCATCTTTAATCCTGTTTTCATTGTTCATGTGTACAGCAGTATTTTTAATAAAGAATACCAGAAATAACGTGGCCTTATTTTGACAATGTGAAGTTCTGACATTGGATCCAGGGGTTTTCAACTTTGGTGCCAGAATTTTATTTCATTCTGTCTTGTACTTCTTTTGTATTGATTCTGTCTGCAATGCAGAGTTTAAACAAACAGGAGCCACAAATTGTGTTTAGTGCTTGCCACTTAGAGTGTATCAGATGTCCTAAAACTGAGAGATATTGTTCACTAGAATTGTATTAATACATATTTCTGTAACTCCCAAGTCAAGTCCCATCTGCTTCAGTTTGATCAGGTCTGCTTTACTCAATAAGCCCTACTTTTGAAAACTCTGCTCAAGTACCCTTACTTCCATGTTTTTTGAGCTTTTTTTGCTCAGTAACAAAGTGTATTAATTTCTCTAAGAATTTCCATGTCATGTTAACTTCATTTCACAGAATTCTTTTTCTGTATTTTTAACCAGCAAAAGTTTGATGATTTGCTGGTGGGATAAAATCTCCTATATCCATCCAATGCTGACCATGCTTATGAAAGATGTAATTTTGTGTAATATATTGTGAATTGCAATAGTCCCTGCAGGTATTTAACATGGAGTCATTATCACTGAAATTGCAGCGTTTTAGGAATGTTATTATCTAAGGTGCAGTAAGTTTGATTGATGCACATACCCAGTTTCCAGTTTCCTCCTTAGTAATGTGCAGCAACAGCTACACAACTCCTGTGGCAGTTGATGATCCCATTGTGTTCTGCTTTTCTGGAGAAAGTTTCATCTCCACTTCCATCCAGCAGTTGGAGAGCCCCTCAGATGATCAAATGCTGTTTAGCAGAGAGCACCTGATTGAACATCTCTGTGGAGGCAGCATCCCCAGCTTTGGATGGATGGGGTGGGGATGTGGGGGTTCACTGAAGAAAAGTCTCTACCCAGGCCTAAGCTGCTGCCTGCTGTCACAGTAGCTTCAGAAGAGGCTTTGTTGGGGACACCTTAGCTCTGTTTGCTGTCCTTTTGTCTGGTGTGCATCATCTAGCTGCTGAAGGAACCAGGAATGGTGGGTAGTTGGGTGGATGCTTGTCCATGTGCTGCTTTGTCTTCCCCCACCATGAAACCTCACCTCTCCCAGAGGCTGAGTTGAATTTTTGTCTCTAGACAGCAGTAAGCACTTCCTAAATATGCTGAACCTAGGGGATGTCACGCACAGAGGGAGCAGTGACAGGTGTCTGTCCCTGTAGCTGCTTTGCTGTGCGAGAAGTGTGCCTTCTGTGTGATTATTCCTTGTTATCATTTGCTCACAAAATCAGCCTGTGGCATGGATGTGTGCCAGATGTTTGCACTGCCCAGTGCTGACTTGTGTGCCACAGCAGTCTTTGACACTGGCAGAACTGATTTTTTTTCAAAAGCAACTTTATTATATGAATTTAGTAGTCAAATACATTATATAAAGACAGAAAATGCAAGACAAAATAGGAGTTATTCACATCTGAAGACACTTGGGGGTTCATAAAATAGTAGTCTTTGTAGTCCAGTTTTCTTAAATATTTATGCACAAAAGCATATTTATATATTTACACTGTGCAAACACATCTTTTGAGATGCATCATCCTGTAACTATTCTTGCTCAGTTCTAGTAACAAAACAGTTCTGAAACTTTTGTTTTGATCAAGGTCATATATACTTTGCCAACAGGAGATAGTGCAATAGGTACTTAAAACTGATGATCTCTTGTGCAGAGATACTTAGCTCAGAAGTAGTGGTACATACTTATTTTCCTTGAATATCGAAGATAGTTTTTATTTGTAAATATGCGAAAGGTCATTTGCCCTAAAGTCTGTTAGTGGGTTACATTCACAGCTCTTTAGCTGAATTCTGAGAGATCAAGAGATCATATAACATGTAGCATTTGAGTTAATACATATTCTAGTGGACCACAAGAAGCTGACATTGGGCTGTAATTGATTTGGCAGATATCAGCGCTACTGTGTTAAATGTCCAACTCTCATTTTAATACTGCGTTCAAAGGGGAAAGGGAATTGGGTGCATCCTAATGCTTCTCGAGCAAAGAACACTCATGACCTTTCTGAGATGCTATACAAAAGTCTCTTGCAAATGCATTATACATTTTTATTCCTGTACATACTGGTAACTTAATATGGAAATTTAGGTGTCTTCATAGAAAAGCTGCCCTAACTTTACAGATTGTCTTGTAATTTCTAACTGATCTCTTCAAACTCTCTAGTGATCAATTGAAGTATGTGCAGTCTAGTAGCCATCAGACAGATTACCATAAATAAAATATAATCAGTGCAGTGTTAGAAGGTCTTTGAGGTTTTGTGGACAAAGCCTGGCCTTAACCTATCTACCTTGGTTTGGTTCCAGTGTGTGCGTGTTGGCTTACTGACAAAGTGCAAAACTTCAATATTTACTTGATTTCAGCAGGATTGTCCAAACTGAATTGATACATATTCCCTGTTGTTACAGCCCTGGATCTGGTCTTAGTTCTCCTCTATCCTTGCCAATTGTGTTTAGCAACACATTTTAAGTTCTTGCTTTGCAGGGCTCCCTACTGCGTCTGCCATCTGGAGCAGTAAGATCTGTATAATGCCCCATCCCCAGTTATCTTATTCAACTTTCCCAGAGCATCAGCCTTCCCACAAGTTTTTCAAAGTAGTTTTCATTAAAAATATAGTTTGTGGTCTGTTTCTAGTTTCTGTCTTCTTGAAGGCTCCTTTATTTTCCGGCACAACACATAACCCAGCAATGGCATGCAAATACCTCAGTTCCTGGTGCAGATTCCCGGCTCTCTAGGGCTCCCAGCTGCCTCTCTCAATCAGGACAGAAGTGACTCAAGTCTGAGCAGAAGCTGTAATAATGGCCTTCCAGGTTTTCCTGGATGCAGAAGCACTCGGCATTTTAGTGAAAGCTATTGGTGTTGAGCATTTGGGAAAGTCAAGGTTTAAGCAATAATATTTTGCTGTCTTTTGAATACGTGTGCTGCAGTCTGTAGAAAAGCAGATCACTGGGATTAAGCCAATGATAACATTTTAAGTTTTATGGTAATTAAAAAAATTTGGGTCAGTTTTTAAACTGACAGAGTTTCATAATAACCTGCATATTTAGATCTTGGCCTAGAAGTACTTAAACCGGTGGCTGAGAATAATGGACAACAGAACTGTAGTCAGGAGGAGGAGAACGGCTGGCGTTCATTTTCTCCAGCATCGCATAACCACAGGTGTATCTTCGCTTGGAGTCACTGAGCTGGTCACAGCTGAAACTGCAGAAGCTTCTTGGCTTGGTTATTCCAGAAAGCACTGACTCCTTGCTCCTGCTGGCACCTTTAATGCTGTAATAGAGCAGTGTCATTGTGAGCTTCCTTAAAGTGTTAAGGTTTTTGTTTTAGTGACTTGAGCAAAGCCAGGTCACAAGTTAATTTTCACATGGTGGAAAGGGCATTGATGCACATGGACTTGCTCAATGGGAGTGCAGAAGAGAGAAATGAAGGAGCCCTCCTGTGTTCCCTGTGAGTCTCCTTTAGAACAGAGGTGCTGTGAGTGAACATCACTGTTAAAGGTGTTCATGCATTCTATCAGTCTTGCTGCTTGGAGGGAGTACTTGACTGCTCAGCCTAAGCTCTAATTGCTCATTTGTGGTGGGTGCTGAGGAGTGAAACTTTATTGCAGGGTGGAGTAGTTGGGAGTGTCTGGCAGCTCTGCTGATGCTGAGGCAGTGTATCCCCACATCTAAATTTTTCTTTCTAAGGGAACAGGCATTTTTGAGCGGGAGTGTAGTGATGAAGGGTCTCAAATCTTGACGCAAAAGTAGAAAACTACTAGTGTAGGTGTTCCCAAAGCCTAGCGCTGGGATGAATTTCTAATATAAATGGCTGATATTTGTGAGGAAGGGCATAAGGTCTGGCTATCTCCTCTTTTTTTGGCTTCTTTTGGCAGCTACCATGAACTGGTTTGAATTTGAGTTTTCCTGTCCCATAAGAGGACCAGTTATCTTGTAGGCTGCCTTTTATAAAATGCCCTTCACAAAGAGGGGTTTAATGTCTTCTCAGCAAAGCCACTTTTAAAGGCACTGTTTGACTTACGGCACTTTCTCACCCATATTCAGAGATCGCAGTGCTTAAAAGGGCTCTTTCAGTAATGAAGAAAATCAGGGCAAAGAGAATTTTTACACCATTGAACTTGGATACCAAAGATTTATCTGTAGGCAAAGGACAAGCCACTGCATTTTTCCATCATTGTTTACATGTGAAATCCTAAAGTAAACATGTTGGACCACAGTGTCTAAAATTAGATTTCCTCCCCTGTATTTTTATAAGTTCATGGACAATCCACTGCTCTCAATTTATAAGGTCAGAAATGTTGGCAGCCCTAGTCTCGAGTTCCAGAGAAGACAGTCAGAGCATCTGTTGAGGCTTGCGGAGCCCAGGGTTTTGCTTTTCATTTTATTTTGCACTGTTAGGTCTGTAAGTCAAACTACAGAAATAGTAGCACAGGACCATTAATGATTACAAGTTCCTCTTAGACGTCACGGTTTCTCAAATTGTTAACCCACAAGCCTGTGTAGTTTTTAAAGGAATGTGGTCTCTGTCTTCTGTCCTACTGTAGGAAACTGGAAGGTCTCCCTAAGAAGACCACCCTATTACATTTATTAGTAGATGAATGGAGTTCATGGGGAGAAGCCCTTGTGATGAGGATTGCGGATGCATCCCATATTTTTGTATTGCATCTGTTGGCAGATGGAGAAGTAATTGCCTTGGGATAAATTCCATAACTATGACAAGGTTAGTCACAGACGCAATGGACTTTTTGTGATGGGTTTAAAGAGAAATGCCTCTGTGATTTACATTGTGAGTCTTGCTAGCAGAAGTGGAGTGTGCATGACAAGTTATGAGCCTAAAAACTGTCATGGTTTGACCCTTTCATCATCATCAGGCTTTTGCATCCTGAGGTTTTTCTTGTGAGCTAGACTTGGCTTCTGCTTTAATAAACCTTTATACCAGTAGAGCTGCATCTATTAATTTTATCTGGAGTGCACTGCTGTACCTGGACACGCATTCCCACAAAAAGCTTTGAGGGAGCTCAAGGGGTTTTGGCATCTGTAGTCAGGCTTCATTTTGAGTCTGAGTTTACAGTCAGTAAAGGCTTCTCTAGCTGTGGACTATCTTCTTGCCAATCTAGGAATGTAAATTGGAAACTATGTTTAGTTGGTCTTCAATTGGGATTGTTTGTTGGAGGAAATGGCTGCTGGTTTCTTGCCGTGTTCAGTGAGGTTAGAGGCTGGCTGCAGCTCTTGAGATGCTTGTTCCAGCTCAGAGGAGGTGGAATTCTTGCTGTTTCTGTGGCTTTGTAATTTACACTGACTCAAGGGTTTGCCTCTGCCCAAAGATTTTGGCTTACTTGGGTTGGGCTTTTTCACCAGTACAGAAAAGCAAGAAAAGGGTTGCAGTTGGCAAAGGAGCATAGCTCAGAAAACTGCCTCCAAACCCTTCTACTGGGTTCTTTTGACCTGAGGCCTTGCATTAGGAAAAATGTACTTCTCTTCCTGCTGTTCAGAATATCAGTTTTCATCTCAGTGGCATTAGCAAGTCCAAGACACGTTGCAACCATTTCTGTTTCGTGCTCCTGGCCACCACCTGGCCCTAAGGAGCTCACCAGGATTTGGGCTGGTGCTCTTTCCTGTAGTGAAACCAAGGGTGAGCTTTGGCATTAGTGCCTTTCCCTAGGCAGGAGAAGTGGAAGCCCAAGAGGAGGCACCTTGCCAGGGTCAGTGGGGTACCCCTGCACTGTCAGGCTGGCTCCCTGCTGTGCACTGCCCTGGGCCTGGCTCTCGGCTTGGTCACACTGAGCAAGTGCTACTGCACATGCTGGCTCTCTCCTGCAGTCAACTGATCAGTTTCCTCTGAAACAAACCCTGGGTGTGCTTCTGGAGACACCAGTAGGGTGCTCTGGGTTTGGCTCCTTCCACACTATGCAGTTCTTCAGCTCTGCCCAGTCTGAATCTTCCAAGGCTTTGTTACAGCAAAGGGATCTAACCATAGGTGAGCTGCTGCCAAAGGGACATGAAACCCTTCCTCAGCCTGGTGCTGGCACCAGCTGCCCTGACAGTGAGCTGCTACTGCTCGCTCAGAAAATGTTCTGACAATCTGGCAACCTGAATCAGCTCCCTGCAAGAAAAGCCAAGCTGAAATGTCAGCACAAGAGTGAGCACAGGAACACAGAGCAGGATGCCTGCAATGTAAGGGAAGAAGCAGGACTGTACATCTGCTTAGATCAGTTTCCATGTCTCAGACCCCTCCAGGCTCCACCTTGCTCTGTACAAATTTTAGGGTTATTTATTTACTGCTCCAATTAATTTTAAGTAAAGGATGCTTAGCTAAGGTGCTACCACTTTTAGGAATGTGTGCGGACTGAAGGGTCACTGCCTGCATTCACATCCATGAGTGCTTTTTGGCACAGTACCACTTGTTTAGTGTGCAGGCCAGATGACCTTGTATGATCTCAGTCAACTGCTCTGAATTCCCAGGGATTTACTTTCTAGCAGCCACTGTTCAGTTCAATTTTTTTTCTTATCCAAGCATTCCTTTCCCTTCTTCATTTGAAAATGCCCCTTAAAGCACTTCTAGAGGGATGCTCAGGACACACTCCATGCATTTTGTGCCATGCAAAGAAAAAGGCATTTCATAAATTTCATTTGGGGAGGTTGCCATGTTGTCTGTGTGGCTGACAGCAGCCTTCAGACATACACAGAGAAAAAATGAGTTAATCCACTTCTAGGGAGCATTACATCCTTTGGAACCCTGTAATATCCACATACACTCCAAGCTCTATAGTCCCTGGCTCCTCCAAAGACAGCATGCTGCAAGAAAGCTGAAGTACCATAAAACTGCTCAGGAGCCTATTTTCTGAAGAGCCAAGGCAGGAGAAAGGGTTTCCCAGCATTTGTTTGGAGTGGCTTGTGTTGCCCTGGCTTTGCCACGCATGAGCAGCGCTGCACTGCAGGCTGCTGCCAGCAGCACGTTTACTCAGGCCGTGCTTTCCAGCCCTGTGAGTGTGTGATCTCCTACACGTATTTCTGTGTTCAACCAGCGCCCTCTAAGTCACTGGAATTTTTCGTGAAGCGAGGCCTCTCTGCCTTGACCACACGTTTCAGCCAGCTCTGATTGTTCTTTGAGACAATGCTACACCTCCCAGCCTGCCCAGCTGCAAGGCACTGACAAGTTTGGCACTGGCAGGATGGCAGGCTGGCCCTGACCTCCTGCCAGCATGAGATGAACGATGGGTTGGGTCTGGCAGTCTCCGGGCTGGCTGAGAGCAGGGAGCTGAAACCAGGACACTGCCAGCTTTGCAGCGGCTGGGAACTGATACAGTGCCGGCACTGAGAAAATAAACACTTCCCATTTGCAGAGAGTTCATGTCAGTGCAACTCGTTTCTTAGAGCAGCCCTAGTTCCCTGCTTGGGCAGCTGTCAGGAATTAGGTGGAGGAAGATGGCCAATATAAGTGCTTAAGGGCAGGAAGAGAAGTGAGGCCCTCACATCCATCTATTGTAAAGTTGCCACTTTAGCATCCTGAGCCCATGGGTGTTAAATGGGCCGTGCTTAGCTGAGTCATGGAAAAGAAGGGCAAAAACAAGCACAGGGAGCCTTGTCCCAGCTGGGGTGCCCTTGGGACTTGCAGAAACAACTGCAAATCCTTCACAGCCACACGTTCCTCCTCCCCTATTATTAAGGGCTTGTTTCCTACAGTTACCTGCCTCCTACCTTAGTTCAGTGCTCTCTGACATTCTGACATTAAACTGAGCATTAGGTGGATCAATAAGTGCTCATAAATCATATTGCTGATGTGCATCGAAGGGGTTGAGGGTTATTTGCTTCCTCGAAGACAGGTGTGGAAGATGATTGACTGCTGATTAGACCAAGCAGGACACACCTCAGCAAGAGTGTTTGCAGGGACTGGGGACACCTCAGCTACTTTCACAAGGCATGATTTAGCACAAGGACCTTGAATTCTCCTTTGCCATCTAAAACCTGAGGAGACAGGAATGTAAAATACAGACCCAAAGAGTGTCCGTTTCTGCTTGCTGCCTGTCCATGTGAAGCGTTTCAGTTCCTCTGGAGCCAGCACCATCCCACTGTCTGCTTGATAATCCTTGAAAAAAAGAGAAAGATGCAGTCTTTTTAGGTGTCAACTGTATTTTACAAAGGACTCAGTTCCTCTTTGGTCTGATTTCCAGCATCCTTCTAGTCATTGGTACCAAGACAGCTCTAGGAGACAGCAGCTCTGTGCTGCTGGAGGTGCTGCAGTGCACAGGTATTTAATGGTGCCTTTCCAAAACACCCGTGCCATGGGGTGCAGCAGACAGGTAATGTTAAGGCAGATCTAGGGTGCTAGAAGAAAAGTGTCTACATGCAGTCTGAGGCTCTGGCCAGCCACCAGTTCAACCCTGTGAGGACCACTGTGCCTTTCCCAGCTCCTGCTCTTTAATTCATTCTACTGGGTCACTAAAAGCTTGCCTGTGCCCATCCCTACCAGGACTGGGTGCGTCCCATTGTTAGACATGGCTCCAGCTTGTCCATCTGCTAACAGGACTTGTTCCTGCCAGGGACCTCTGATGGAAAAGGGACTCGCAGTCCTCCTTTGTGCACTACTATTCAGATGAAAATGAAGATCCAAGGGATTTTAAGTGTCTCTCCCACACCAGAGGGATTCAGGTGGAACTCTGGTAGCTATACCTTGCAGACCTACTGAAACTGACCACTTTTTGTCAGGGAAGGAGTGTTTGCAGCCCATGACATGGCCAGCAAGGATCTTTGACCTCAATTTATAGGGCAGTGGGATAACCTCTTCTTGCAAGTACGGCTAATCCTGTACCTTGTATCAGTTAGAGCTGACAAAGCAGTAACCCCCCCATCCTGATTATCCCTGTATAAGTCTGTTACATAAATAAAAAGAAATACATGGCACATGATTTGGCCTAGGTGTCACTTACATTAAATACAAGCGTTTCCTTGATGGGAAGGTCCTCAAATGTCTTTATGCGCTGCGGGGGGGTTATTTTGAAAGTGTTTATGTATCTGTTCAACAAGAGAAGCAGGACAATTTTTGGTGAGAGTGTGAAGTGCACAAGGAGGAAGTATTGGGTATTTCTCTGTTTCTTTAGGCAGTTCCCAGCTATCTTTGAGGTAGGTCATACAAAAGGGACTTGTTAACCAGACCCCACCCAAATCTCACTCCTCAGTCCTGGGGTACGCACAGCTGTGTGTCTCACAGTGCCTGAGCCCTGTTACCTGCAGGTCCCCCTGGTCACTCCAAAGAGCCACATCGGTGGGTGACTAGGCAATTGGTGGGACACTCAGGCTACCTGTGGGTTGTCTCTGAGTGTTTTCTCCCTCCCAGGTCCAAACCAGGCTATGCAGTGAGCTACCACCCCCAACAAACAAACAGAGTCTTACTAGTGCTTATCTCACCTGACATTTTCAGTGCTTCCACAGCTTGAGTTTGTAACAGGAAAATTTTCATTGCACAAAGGATGAGATGCAGGGGGAGACCCACTTTCTGTTGTAAATATTGTACTGAGGGGTATGTAGTCTTTACCTTCCTAAATGCAAATAAGAAATGAAAGCATTATTCCTGGGTCCTTGTGGCCAGTTGCCCCTGCCTCAGTGATACCACGTGGTTGTGACATTAATACCTGCTGGACATTTGCTTGCAGCAGGTCACCCAGCTTTTTCACCAGCTCGGAGAACCGTGGCCTGTCGTTGGGATTGCTCTGCCAGCAGTCCAGCATGATTTGGTAACTGTGAGGACAACAGCAAAGTGAGCACATGGTGGGGTTACAGCTCCATTTGATCCAAGGCAGCGTGGTCTTTGACAGCTTGTCATCAATAGACATAGATAGATATGCTTGGTTTTTCAACCTGCTTGGTTTTACAAAGATTCTCTCTAACACCATGGAGGCCTCTTCCTAAAAGCGAAGCACTAAACTTCCCATAAAAAAAGAAAACCTTCCGGCAACACCCCAGAAGACCACATCAAAAGGATAATTCAGCCAACTAGTCATACTTCCTTTTTTTCATTCCTAATTAAGCATTAAACCTTTGTATTAAACATCTATTAACTGGCAATGTTTAGGTTAAGGTATCCTAAAGGCATCCTAAGATGACTTATATGATGTGTCACTTCCTTGTATTGGTTGAGCCGAGCTTTCCTTCCTGCAATAAAATATGTAGAAGAGACAAAAAAACCCCGCTCTTATCTACTGTCACTAGGATAATAAAATTAGTCAATGGGCAATACTCCCAGATAGGCCTGGCTGGCTTGCATCCTTTTCTTCTGCTAGAACTATTTTTTGGTAAGTGTTGCTATTTAGACTCCTGACATAGCACTCGGGAAGGCACCAACACATCCGAACGTACTTGATTTTGCCTCCAGAGGTAAAATACCCTGGACATGTTCATGGTCCTCAATGATTTGTGTCACAGGGTGAATGTTCAGTGTGCTGCATGTGCCTCCCCAGGCAAGGTCTGACCCACCTTGGTCTCCAAAAAGGTTTTTGCCGTGCAGTAGCAGCCTGAGACTGCACCTGAAGGCAGGGGAGCGGGGTGTGACAGCTGGCGTGGTGGTAAGGACTCAGACAACCCGGGTGGGGAGGCTGCGGGTCCCTGTCACCTCCCTCTGCCATCACACACCATGTACAGGAAAGGGTGGACCCTCATTACCCCAGTGAATGCGAGGAAGCCTCCACTGTCACTTCCTAAGTCAAGATGATGTTAATAATGTCACATTCCTCCAGCACTTATCTGTGTGCATGTCGGTAAATATTAAACCTGGCAAGGAATGAATGACCTTCCTCCTCTTCCTCCTCCTCCTCCTTGCTCAGGTCCCCTCAGAGCACAGCCCTAGTGGTACACTGGGCTCAGGTCCTTGTTGCCCCCTGCCCTCTCCTACCCTATGGGAGAGCCAGGGGCCAGCGTGGGGGGTGCACAAGGAGATAACAATGCAGGATTGGGTTGTTTTTCCTTAGGCTGGCACTGGCTACTTTTAGAGACTGGAGCATCATCTGCAGGGCAGCCCAGGAGGGCAGTGGTACACAAGGGAAGCAAAGGCATCTTACATCTCCTCGGTCGCTTGCTCTGGGGCTCGCATTCTTGTGCCTTCCTTCAGCCTGCTGCAGAAATCCTCGTCTATTTGGACTCCGGGGTAAGGAGAGGCACCTGGAGGTGACATTGGGAGAAGAGATACATGCCTTGAGTACCTGTGACCTCGCTGTGGCCCTATGCATCGCCCTCAAACGCTTGGCGTGTGCATCATCAGCTTGCAGAGCTGGGGGTCAGGGGGTGTCCCCCCTGCAGGGTCTGGCCCTGCTGGCTGCCGCAGGCAGGGAATTCCCACAGGCAGGGAATTACTGCTGGTCGTGCCCTAAGCCCCAGTCTTTGGAAAGGGGGGCAAGATCAAGACCACAACTATTGGTGGTGCTTTGCTGGCCTGAATAGAAAAGATGCACATGAATTTGATTTCACTATCGCTTGAAAAGCCAAGTTGGATCCTTCTATTGGTTTGGACTACTCCAAATTCTAGTGAACACAGTATTAACAAACCCCAGATGCCCAAAGACACCTTAAAAAAATGGAAATAATTGTTTTAAATCAGATCACAGCACATTTGTATTGTTTTTCTGTTTTCTGTGTTTTTCAGAAGCAGCCTGATTGTATTGTTGGTCTTTTTTTTTTTTTTTTTTTTTTTCTGTAGACAAAAAAAATCAGGAAAAGGGAAAATGAAAGGAAAAAAAAAAGACCTTTTATAGAGTCAGAGAGTCACCAGGTTCAAGGAGCTGGGGCTTTAAAAAAAAAATAGCAGGTATCATGAGGCTGACCATAAAATCACAAGAGTTGGCAGGCTGACCAACAACATGTATTTAAACTAATAAATGATTGATTGCCCTGAGAATTGTATAGTATTGTTTCCTCTGCTGTTCGCCTCTTTTGTCAGTCTCTGTGCTGAACTCAATTAAGATTCTTATATTCTGACAGTCATTGTTGTTCCCACTCCGTGTACATCTTGTATCCTGTGCCTTTTCCACATGAAAGAAAGGGGGAAAAAAAGGCTTCACTGAGTTTTAATTTCAGATTGCATGCTCTAGTTCATCCTGCAGCTTCAGTGCAGATGCTTTTTGCCTGCTGCGTCCAGTAGCCTGGGTGAGGGGGGTGCTGGATCCCTCCTGGGCTGGGGGGACCTCCTGGACTTGGGCTGAAAATGGGGGTGACAGAATCTGAGACATGCAAACTGTGGGTTTGGCTCCCTTGCTCCCACAAGAGGAATAAGATGCTTTTGAGAGAGCACTCAGCTCATGACACTCACTGTCTTGAATGCTGTCTGTGGCACAGGAGGTGCTGCCTTGGTCTTGGGCAGCTGATGACCCAGAATCCCAGCTCTGTGTTATCCCACAGGGTTCCACATTCAATTAAAATGCTTTAAAAATTGCCTGATTTTCCTGGCAAGTGCCATCAGTCAGACAAAGCACTGTGACTGCTCTGGCTGTGCTGCCCTGCATCCTCTGCCAAGGCTTTCTACAGGGAAATGTGGGAAGCTTAGGTTTTGCTCATGGCAGAAGTAGGTGGTAAAGTTCTCAGAGAGCTGTGCTATCCCTTAAGGCTTTCATCTTGGCAAACGAGCTTTCAGCACTCTTAAAAACACCTAAATTTCTAGTACACAGGGGCACGATAATCCCTCTGCCTCTGATCTAGGTCTTTCTGAAACACCTGCCAAAAGAGCATTGAAAGTAATGGATGTTTTCCCCAAGCTGCAGTCCCCACTCCTGTCAAGCTCCTGGGGTGCAGAGTTAACATACCCAAGGAAAATATCTCCCACAGCAAGACCCCGAAGGACCACACGTCGCTTTTTGTATTGTAGATTTTATCAAATATGGATTCAGGAGCCATCCACTTGAGAGGAAGTCGAGCCTGGAGTAAAAGGGACAAATCTGACTATTATTTTCAAAGCCTGAAAGATTTTAATCATAGATGAATCAACTATATATTGTTACGTAAATAATTACCATTCAAGCAGGAACCTGTGGGATTTCCTTACAGGCAGTCAAGATAAACCCACACTCATTCATACACTTAACAAATTGTTGGAGTAAAAGGCTGTTTTTGAAAAACATGTGGCACAAAACATCAGACATTGGAAACCTGTGAGCAGGCCTTTTCTTTACAGGGATGTGGGAGTGTGTAGGAGCAGAGGTCTCTTGCCAGCATCATAGAGACAGGGCAGAAAGCCCTGCATCCAAACACCAACCATTCTGTAACGATGTTGGAGATATTCTGGGGGAAATTTTCATAGCCAGAACTGCAGGACCACATCAGCAACCCTTGAAGCCCCCTCAGCAGAGCTTGTTAGAGTCTCCTGGGCAGTACCAAAGCTATGTGAACATTTCCCAGCTAATCTGTAAAGCTGTAAACCCCGGAAGCTATTTACAGATGTGGGAATAGCTGGCAGGTGGGTGAGACCTCCAGAAAGAGAGTCTTGGCATGACTCCAATGCCCACACCAAATTCCATGGCATGGGTGAGTGCCAGCACAGTTTGCTGGCCCAGCCCTTCACAGCAGGGCTGGCAGGGCATTCACTGCCTGCTCTCTGCAGCGGGGGCAAAAAAACACCAAGGAGGTGCTGGAGGAGCTGCTTGGGGCACCATGAGCAGACCTTGACCCTGGCATGGGAGCACGGCGGGGTACACACCTGCTTTTGGAGGGGCTGTTTTCCTTGAAGGAAGGTTACGGAGTAAGGGGGTTATGGTGAGCCAGCCAAGAAATGTCTAAAAACCAAAGTATTGACAGGGCAAAGCTGTGAAGCAGTTAGCATGTCTGAGCCTTATGCCTGAGGACTGAAATGCTTCCCAGACCCACAACACATCTGGACAGCTCATCTTCACATAAAAACCATGACAGCTTTTGAGCTCTTAAATTCGGGAAATGTGAACGTCTACAGAATGTTTTGGTGGACAGTTTGAAATGCCATGTTATGAACATTTGGGTAAATAAACAACATCTTGACTTACATCTCCTTTTCTCACATAATCAGGATTCTTATAAATATCTCTTGCAAGGCCAAAATCACAGATCTTCACAACATTGTTCTCAGATAAAAGGATGTTTCTGGCTGCCAGGTCACGATGAATGCACTATAATAAAACAGTTTCACAATCAAACTGCATTTCCGTATTCCTGCCCACAAATTTCCTGTCTCCCATATCCTTTAAAAATTATTATTATTATTATTATTATTATTATTGTTGTTGTTGTTGTTGTTGTTGTTGTTGTTATTATCATCATCATCATCATTATTATCATTATTGTTGTTGTTGTTGTTGTTGATAAATTTAATTTTTTACAGAAGTTGCCTGTAGTTTACATGAAGTTACTGTAAACAGTGGTAATTATTTTAAAAAAAATTACTAAGTCCAGAAAGTGACAAATTTTTAAGCCCTTTGACATGTGCAGGGAAAGAGCTGAATCATTTGGAGTTCCCTAATATATGTTGAAATTAAGGAAAAACCTACCACACCCAAAAGATCTTCCCCAAATGAATGAGCTTGACCCACTGCCTTCAGTCATGATCCTGTGTTTATGGACTATGGTTACTTGGATAAACACAGTTATATTTATAATGCCAAGAGGAAAACAGCTCTTCCTTTGAGGCCTCTCCCAAGGAAGGTGCCACTACAGTGTAGACATGATTTCACCTCTGAATCCTGTCCTTCTACAGTGAAAAACTCTCAGTGCAAAACTCACCTTTCTGGAGGAGAGGAACTCCATGCCTCTAGCCACCTGAAAGCTGTAAGAGATCAGGTCCTCCATCGTGAGGGGCAACTTGTACAGGTCATCAGCATCTGCAGAGGTGGAAAGCAGGGTTTGTTACAAAGATATCTCACAGGCAGTTGTTTTCCCCCTTTCTTACAGACCCCATTATTCCCATAAATTCAGTCTTCACGGAGGGGTATTTGAAGGTCAACCCACTGTCATTGGAAACAAAAATAGTGCTTGCTTTACACCCTGTGCTTTGGACACTGCTGTGTTTTCCCCAAAGATAAGGAGCAGTCATAAGAAACAATCGCACATTTTCCTGTCAGATTTAGTAACCCTGGAAATAATCTTTTTTTAAATCTTCTACCCTCTGGACATGACCCTCTGAGCATCTCCCACGGATGTTTATTAGGGTGATAAATGAGGAAAAAAATTTCAGGGATTCACAGTATGTTGTAAAAATATCACAGTCCGTGTAGGGACAGGAAGGAATTAATACCTACCCTCCTCGTCCTCCTCCACATCGCTCAGACTTTTATCTTCCTGGAACCCAGAGCTCGCGAAGCTCTCGCTGCTGGTGACACTGGCCAGCCTTTGTTTTTTGCTTTCCAGTGGCTCAATATCCTTTTTCTCTTTCATTGGCTCTCCCTGCAGAGCGGAGTCCTTCAAACAAAAAGAGGAGAAGAGGTGCTGCATCAGAGCAGTGGAGGGGGTGTGGAGGAGCCGAGTCAGACTGCTGTTGCCTTTCTGCCGGGCTGGTGGCCTGTGGTGTGGGTGGTCACATCTCTCATGGGCAGGGGTGTCCAGTGCCACTGTGGCAGGCAGGGGCTGGTGGCAGGGCTGTGCTCCACCAAGGTCGTCATCCCCAGAGAGCAGAAATTTGGTGGCTTGGGAGCACCAGCACATGATTTTGAGGTAACCAGGGCAGTGGGCTACGTGTTCTGCAGTGAGGATTTGCAGGGTGTATGGATGGAGCTGTCTGCTAGGCTGTGGCTCATCTCAGCCTGAAATGAGACATCTGAAAGGGCCCATTTCTCTCCAGCAGACAGAAGGAGCACAAAGAAGTGGGCTGGGAGGGTTGTGCCCACAATGGAGGTATCCCAGACCTCTCAAACATCAGCTTTTGGTCCCAACCTGCTTAAGACATCTGTCTCTGTGTCCCTGCACAGGGTTTGCTGTGGGCTTGTAAGCCCTTTCCGTGAGGAGCAAGGGCACTTGGTGCTTGAAACAGAGCTGCTGTTGGAAGTGACTGCCTCTCTTCAATGCCTTTATCCAATGCTTTCTCCTTATGGCCAGTCCTGTGATGGTTTAACGGGACACGTGCAACACTGTTTGGAAAAAGCTCTCTCGCTGCTACCTGTAGAGCAAACTGGCTGCCTGGCTGTACTCTTGCTTCCTCCTACTTTTCCTCTTGTCCTGCAACCATCTCTATTCCCTGTGCATGCTGGTGCAGAGCCAGACTTCCACCTCCTTCCTGCCCAGGCAACCTTCCCAAGGGTGCTGGAGCACTGGGTGTGGGAAGGGGGTATGGGAATGACTCCGCTCAGCACGGAGCCTGCCCAGCCATGCTCCCTGCTGAGCATCTGACCCCAACAACCACACGTAGGAGGAGCCAGTTGCTGTGTCTCATGTGGAGTACCACATGAACAGACTTGGGAACAGAGGCTCAGCAAACGCCTTTTAGACGGGGATGTCCTCTTGAGTGGGCTCTCCAACAGAGCCCTCCCAAAAAATCCTTGAGATGCTGCCAAGCTTTTGGCACAGCTGAGCAGAGGTTTTGAGACCTCCTGTTCCGTATCCAGGCTCCTAAGTCTCATATCAGAGCCCTGGATCCTTTGGAAGATTTTTTCTGGAACTATGTGAATTTTCTGGGACATTTGGATTTAGGTTTGTAATAAGAAACATATCATTAATTTGATTCAGAGGGCTGTGGGATGTGAGGACAAGACTCTAATCTCTTTTCCTCTTGATAGCTCTTCTCCTCACACAATAATAAGATTACTCGTAAATCTCTGAATATTAGGGTGTCTTGGGACATGAGATTTAATTGGTATTATCTTGTTTGTGCTCCCACCAGTACTGAAATACGTGGGCAAAACCACTTCCTTTGACTTTGCTAACCTCAGGCTCACCAGGAACGGGTTCATCAGAAGCAGGGCAGGAGCGCGTGGGGACACTTTGGATAGGATTCACTTCCCCTCGCTGTAGATGGCTCCAGCCAAATTAGTCACAGCAGTCTCCTTGCACAGTCAGGGAGAGAGAGGTGAATCCTTTCTTGGCACACCGCATCCCACACCAAATATTAATATAGGTCAGGTGAACTTCACCCAAAAGTAATTTCTCTCCTTTGGTAGAAGAGAGTCTGAGAAGACCAGCTCAGAGCTGACATCTACATTACCCACACTTAACATCAGGTAAGATAAACCCTACCAGGACCATCTGCCTCCTCACCTTGTTAGGGCAGAAGAGATTCCTTTTGCTCTTCAGATAGTTTGATAAATTCCCATACTTGCAGTATTCAACAATCACCATCAGAGGCCCTGGGCAATTAAATAAAAAATAAAAAAAAAAAAAGCATTTTGAGCAGCGTAAAGCAATAATAGGTGGCATCTGTTCTGAGAAAGAATCTTTCATGCCTGTAACTACAACCTGAGTCCAGAATAAATGGCAACATGTCCTAAGAACTAGAAGGCTGCTTGAAGGACACTGCACATTATCAAAACAATGCTGCCTCTGGAAATTAGGGCAGGGCCTAATTTTTGAAAGCTGGGTCTTGAGTCTGGGTCCTGAGGGACACTCTGTTTCCTCTTCGGGCAGTTCAGACTGGAGTCCCACAGCCCACACACACTTGTTGAACTAAAATAGGTGACATATCTAAAACAAACAATCTCCCATACTGGTCTTTTGATTTTCTTAGTGTAATACCATGAAGGATTTTACAACAGCTGCATTGTGATTCGTAGTTCAGGGCCAGCAGCTGATATCCCTTGTTCCCAGCCTTTCCAGATCATGTTTTACTTGAGCTTGAGCAGCGGAGTGAGTGAGATAAAGGACAGCAAGTGGCCTGTTCCTAAGTTCACACTTCACATATTAATACTAAAAAAGAGTTTAAAGAGAGGAAATGTTTCATCACTTCATTAAATGACTGAAAATCTCTTTTTCTTTTCCTTTTTTTTTTTTCACCAACTACAGGATGAGCTGAAATATAAAACTTACTAACTCTGAATGAAAAACAACATGGGTCACTGTCTGTTATTGGGAGATAATCCAAACCCATTTTCAGAGCAGTGCAGATTTTTTTACCTCCATTTTTTGTGCAAGCTCCCAACAAATTCACAATGTTGAGATGATGACCAATGTGGATTAGGATTTTCAGCTCAGTCATCAGTGCTTTGTACTCACTTGCTGTGGCCCCTTCTGTAAATATAAAATAAAAAGTCAATGTGAAAAGGCAAAGTACTGGTCCTGCTGAGCTTTACCCCTTCTCATTACTTTCCATTGAAATAATCTCTGTTACTTGATGTACTTCTTGTATTGATGTTCTCTCTCTATTCCTCCCTGCTCAGCATCCTCTTGGTTGCAATTAAACCCATAAAAAGAGTCAGGCACTCAACTTCCTCCCAGTAGACTCTATTCTATTTAGAACTGAGAGAATTTTTTTTTTTTTTACATGAATAGTTCTGACGTTTTGGCCAAAAAATTGAAAGAACAAATAAAAAGGGATTTCAAGATTATAATTAACTCTATCTAGAATTGGTTTCATCTGACCTGACTTCAGCTATCTAGGGGTTATATTCTAGCCTGAACTAAGGAACATCTTAAGGGGTCAGTGGCAAGAGCAAAGTATCCAGAAGCTGATGCAGACATCAAGTTTAGCCATCTGTATAAGGGAAAGATGAACTTCCCCTGGGTGATGCCTGCCTGGTTCTGTTCATTATGTAGGAAGCCTGGAGATAGACCAGGAAAGCAAATATTAATTAGTTAAAGTGAAGTGACTGCATCTCACCCTTACCAGTCATGGTCAATAATAATAGGAACGACATAAGAAGTCCCTCAAATAAATCCAAAACATTCTATTTAGTGTTGAGTGAAACTTTTCATTCTCCCTGAGCAATTTTTTTTCCTGCAGAATTTGATTTTGTTAAGAAAACAAGAAAAAAACATATTGCTTTGTGTAGGCACAGAAGGAGTTTTTCAGTTTAGTGACACCAAGAGCAAGAAGAAGAGTTCTGTGGAAAAAACCCTCAAGCTGAGTCTTAAAGGGCTTGGTTTCAACATCTGAATGGAAACAGTTTTTCTTGGTGTCCCAGACAAAACTTGCGTTCTACTTGGTGATCTGCTATTTGCTTGTGTGGGTGGTGACACTTCCCCTCCAGCACATGGGAATTCTGTGAGGATAAGGCCTATGAATGACTGAGAAGTTCCTGGATAATCTAGTGAGAACACCAGGAATGAGGCAGATCTCCCCATGCTTTAGGTGAGCTACTAAAGATACCTACAGAAGATCTGGTCACCACTGGCTCTCTTCATTGTCAGCAGAGCTGAACAAAGACTCAGCTCCCCGTCTGCAGGAGTCTGCCTTAGGATGGGATGAACTGCTGTCTCTCACCACGGCCAGTGAAGGGCATTTGAGTGACTAACTCAGGTACAAGCACCTACTCTGCACGTGCACACGTGAATCCCACCAGGAAGGCTTCTTGTAGCTGCCTTCTGCTCCCACCTATTCTAGGAGCACTCACTGCTCCTTGGTGGTGCTGGCTGGCACAAGAAGCCTGCTGATGTGCATAAAGAAACCCTGAACCCAGCAGTCCACTCCAAGGGCTGGAATTTGCATGTAGACATCTCCTGATAAATGATAAGTCAGCATATGTAAAGCTGGGAGCCACTGGCTAAGAGGGATTCATTCAAACTATTCCTGAACAGAGTCAACCGAGAGCATTGGGGTTCCAAGCCATGCTGACAGAATAGGGGATGTGTCCTGGCAGAGAAACCGTGCCAAAAAGGATTCAGGGATTAAGAAAGATAAGCAGTGCAGCATAAACTCCTGGGGCAATGGAAAAAAAAAAAAAAGCCTGCTCTGATCCTTACACACATAAAGAAGGGGAAGCTAAATCCATAGGAGGGATGCCACCGGGACCCCGGGTTAGGGAATTCAGTCACAGCTGCTGCAGGCTGTGGCTGAATATCATCCTGCTTGCTAAGGTCCCACAGGCCCTCTTCAAATTAACGAGCAGATTTTGTCCTTTCTGCTCCAATGAGAAAGGTGGCAGTGAATAGCTGGCGGATGATTTTACTTTCAGATGAGCACTGGTGTGTGAACAGTGCTGGCAAATCCATTGCACAGCCTGGGTGTCAGCATCCTAAGCATCCTGTGTGGTGAGCCTGCAGCCGGTTCAGAGGGGACACTCCTGCACAACACCACCAAGATTTGAACTGCTCAATGTGTTTAGCTTAATAAAAGGGTCTTCATGAAGAAAAATCACTATAAAATCCAATGGAGAAGGTTAGAATGAGATGCAAAAGTCAGGCAAATGTGAATGAGACATAAGGCACCTGGTTTTAACAGTAAGATGATCATTCCTTGGAATGAATGACCAAGGAAAATATGAAAGCTTCTATCCAAGCATCTTCACATCAAGGTGGATACCTCATACTTCAGCTAAATTTCATTTATAGCATTTGGTATAGGGTCAGTCTAGCATAATGGTTTGACCTTTTACTGAGAATGCAGTTTTTATTTCATAGTTCTGCCATTTCATTTATGGTGGACCTGAAACTTGATTTGTACACATTTTGGAGGCTTCAAAAAGTTTTTGTGGAAAGCTTTTGCTTTTGGCAGAATTGTATGAAAAATGCATCACTATATAAAGCATCATTTTTCTCAGTGCAGCTTTGCAGCAAGATACCTTTCAGCATTTTCACAGCAACTATTCTGCATGTTGGTGATTTCCTGATTCCAAAGGCAGATGCTTGTACCACCTTTCCGAAAGCTCCATGTCCAAGAGACTTTCCTGTAAAGAAAATGAAGTGGAGAGATACATCTTGGTAAAAAAAAGGAATCCCATCAGCAAATGGCTTCATAGATCATGAACTGAAAAATGTACTTTCCCGTAAGTATATTTCCAACATATAGCTCATTTAGGTTTTTTGTTTTGTTGGGGTTTTTTTAAAAGTAAGGAGTCAAACTAGAAGACAGAATCATCAGAGGGAGCAAATGATAGGAGTGAAAATGTCAGTAAATGAATGCAACCATTCAGTGGAGGTACACTGAATTCAGACTTGACTTTTTCAGTCCAGCTCTGCCAGAGGAAGATTTTGCTCCTCTTTTCCCTGAGCACACTGCACCGTGCAGCAGCCTGTGGTGCTGCCAGTTATGTCCTTAATAACACAGACCCTCTGCCCCTTTGACAATGTGTTCACATGGACAGCTCTGGCTGCCTCTGCCCTGCTACAGAGGCTGTCAAGGCTTGGTCAAGGAGATCTTGTCAACATATCTGCTAGAAATAAGTTTTATTTCCAAGTAACTATTTTCAGATTACTTTTGTGCTTCACCTTCAGCAGAACCCAGGTACCAAAGTGGCTAAAAAGAGTATGGCAGCAGGATCTGTGGTGCAGAGAAGAGCAGAAAATAACAGTCAGCTTTTCATATAAAAGCAAAGAATAGCATGTGCCATATATTTATTTCTCAGATATGCACATGTGACATGACCAGTCCAGGTGACAGGACAATTTCCTATTCCTATGACGAACACCGGTTTGACTAGCTCTCACTTGGACATCTATCTTGTTGGTATCTGAGTGAGAGATGAATCCCACTCAGACACTTGCAAGCAGAGAAAAAGAGCTGCTGTCTGTACTAATTTAAATCAATACTGCCTTTTATATGTGTATATTCTATCTAAACTGTAATTCTCAGTATGTCTGTCAGCAGAAGGAAATAACATATGTTGTTAAAGCAATGGAAACATGAAGTGGAATATGCTAAGCCAAAAAGAAACCCCAGAAAATTATTTCCACCCTAGATGTGCAAAAGTGTTGTCATTTTTTAATAGCAAATAAAAACCACAAAGAACTTGATCTATATGACTGAAAAGCATCAACAGACTGCCCTTGGTTTGTGAAGAGCTTAGTGTTTGATAGAGAAATACAGATGAATCAGTATGCATCTAAAAACCTACCGTCACCTTTTTCAGTTACTGTATATAGATTCTTCATTTAGCAGATGTATAAGGGAAGCACTATTAAGACTCAGGTCTCCGTTTTCTTAGTGAATTGATGGTTTTAGTCCTTAATGTTTTGACTGTTCATGGTTTCTACATGAAAAACTTGCAGTTTGAAGTCCTATAAAACCCATCATCCCTTTGTTTAATCCATAACTTTAATCTGTTTCCATCACTGTTAATTCACGTCCCACATTGCGATAACCTACTTAGTCACCACTTGGAAAACACACTGGCTCATAAAGGTGCACAAAGCTGCTAACCTTTCAGAAAGGAGAATGAGCTCTGGAAACAGCACTTCCTTCTCTAAACAGCAGTGTGATTCAATGGGAAACACTAACAACACTCGTCCTTGCTGCTCTGCTATTGTTTGTACCCTGCTGAATAGTAGCACAGGACAGGGCTGCTTTAACTTTTCAGCATGTAGCTCAAAACTCCGCAGTTTAGGATGCAATTGTGGCTGTGGTTGTTCTTGCAAAAGTCCCTTCTGTTGACATACAAAGTAACTACAAAAATATTAAACAGAGGAATATTAAGTTGCCCAACTGTCTGAGCACTCAGTTTGTCATAGCCTTTGAGCAGCTACTCCAGATATGTTTGGGGTAATGCCCAGGTATGTAATGTTGCAGCATTTAGATCCAGACCAATGGAGCAAAGTGCTCTACTGAAGTTTTCCACACTTGGCTTGGATTTACTGGGCTGCTCAGAATGCATTAAAGTGAACATACACCTCAGTCAAGGAGTTTTGGATCAGGAGATTTTCCCTTCTGTCCCATTTTAGCATTTAGTCCTTCAAGCATGTCAGTTGCTGGACCTGGAGCATTAGCAAAAAGCACTGGCAGATGCAGCACCCCTTGTCTGTGGGAAGGCACAGGCTCGAAGGTGGGTTCGTTTCTCAGGTTCTTTGCCACTGTTTGAGCCATCTGGGCTTTCCCCACAGGTGACTTCACGTTTTCCATTATGTTACACAGGACAGCTGTGCCCGTGCAGGAGAGTGGGAAGTGCCGTGCTCGGTGCCAGCGCCGTGGGCTCGCAGGGCTCAGCAGGGAGCGGGGCTCGGGCAGCCGGCTGCCACCGGCCCGTGCGACACCGCGCTGGGGCCCGCAGCCACCCTCCCCC
This sequence comes from Promerops cafer, assembly GCA_013398275.1. Taxonomy (NCBI): domain Eukaryota; kingdom Metazoa; phylum Chordata; class Aves; order Passeriformes; family Nectariniidae; genus Promerops; species Promerops cafer. The sequence continues at coordinate 173,526 of VZSE01011964.1, forward strand.
GGGCCCTGCATCCCGGCATCAGCACTGTGTCACCTCTCCGGACTGGGAAGGTCAAGCCCAAGCGGAGGGGGAGAAGCGCACTGGGGGAGCTCAGCTAACGCGGTGCGTTATCGCCGACCACACTGACAGTGATTTATAGCACCTGCATTTTTCTGCCTCATGAAAAGATGGCATGTTACTCTCAGTGGGACTAATCTATGCTGAATGTTAATTACCCTGACTTCAGTGATGCCCATATGAAATTCCTGCAATGTCTGTACCTCTTACAGAGGAAGGGAGAGTCCTGTTATATAAGCATTGCATCACAGCCGTGGACTGTGTGTTTGCATGTTGGAGGAACACACAGCAAAAGAGATGTGGGCTGAAAGGAGAAACTTTGTAGAAGTTATAATAAGTATGTGTCCTGGAGGATTAGTAGGTGGAAAGAGAAAAACAGTCTCATCAGGTGCTGGAAGGGGTTGTATTGGAAGGGGTTGCATTTCGGAGTAAAAATATTTTTTAAAAACCATAGAAGCACATTTTGTGTTTGTGAGACACTAATCCTCAGAGTCTGCCAAGGTTACTCAAAGACTGAGCCAACTGCCATGTAAGCAGGACTTGCACTGAGCTAATCTAGCATACTGCACATACACAACTTCTTCAAATCTGGTTCTCATTCATTGTCAGCATTCTTTATTTGTTTACACCAGTTCTTCCACTTTTAACTCATTCTCTGGTCATTGTTCGTCACCTTTGGACTCCAAACACTAACCCTGAAAGGCATGGGTTTTTCCTTGGTATTTACATTCCATTTCTGTTTGTTTCTTTCCCGGTGGTCACATTGTCTGCACATCAGGCTCTTGGTCCATCGTTGTAAGAAAATTGTCTGAAGATTGAAGTCACTCCAGCACAAGGTTCCAGCATTCCCAGAATTATGTATGACAATTATAAATCTAGAGCAATGTATTTCAGCTGTGCTTATCCACATCTGGCCACCTTGTGTCTTCTGGCAGGCAAATTAAGTGTGATCCTAATTTTGCATGTGTTAACCAAGCTCTGTCCCTGATACCCGGGAGACAGCAGGAATCTGTTACAGCTCCTAACTGAAATGCAAGGATTTTCTAGACCTTGGTGTAGGACAAATGTAATGCATGCCTGAAAGAACAAACAGCACTATAGCAACGAGGCTGAGCTTATCACTGACATTTTAATGTTGACCTTGCTAAAATCTGTGTCGTTTCTGGAGGGATTCATCAACTTCAAAATACGGTCCCTTCCCCCCTTCTCTTCTCATCAGCCCCACACTAGGCTTAATAAGGAATGGTCCCAAACCCATGCCTTTTGCTGGGACATCCACAGGGGAGCTGGCTGTAGGTTTAAAGTTTTCAAGGATATCTATTTATTTATGTGTGGACTTACATGTCATATTCTTGCACTTTATGGTGCAATAATAGAATATTTATAAAACTGCAGCACAGAGGGAAAACAAGGAGATTGTGCTGGAAAAAGGAGAGGGAGAAACAGGAAGGGGTGCAGTATGGATTATCAGGATCCATTTCTGCACAGGCTTTTTTTCCAAGTTTCCAGGTTGAAGAAAGGGAAGAAATCCATATAATCATAGAATATCCTGAGTTGGAAGGGACCCACAAGGATCATCCTTGTGGATGATCCTGGCCCTGGACAGCACAGATCCAAGCAGCACACCATGTGCCTGTGAGTGCTGTCTAGATGCTTCTTGAGCTCTGTCAGGGTTGGTGCCATGACCAATTCCCTGGGGAGCCTGTTCCAGTGCCCAACCACCCTCTGGATGAAGAACGTTTCTCGAATATCCAATCTAAACCTCCCCTGACACAGCTTCAGGCCATTCCCTTGTGTCCTGTCACTGTCACCACAGAGAAGAGATCAGTGCCTGCCCCTTCTCTTCCCCTCACAAGGAAGTTGTAACTGCAGTGAGGTCTCTTCTCTACTTCTCCACTTCTCCAGGCTGAATAGACCAAGTGACCTCAGCTGCTCCTCAGACAGCTCTCCAGACCCTTCATCAATATTATAGTAAATCACCAAAATTACAGTAAATGCCAAAGGTCAGGCTCCTGAGTCTAGAGAGAGAAACATCAAAGTTGGCAGTCTGATTTGGAAATATTTGGTTGCTTTTTTTGTTTGGAAATCAGTTTCCAAAATTGTAGAATGAATCTATATTCTAGAATATAGAATTGTAGAATGAGTCTATATTCTCCTTCTGTGGCCAGGTGGCCAACTTAATAAATGAGGGAAAGGCTGTGGATGTTGTCTACCTGGACCTTAGTAAAGCCTTTGTCACTGTCTCTCACAGCTTTGTCCTGGAGTGAACTGGTAGATTATTCATGGTTGGACTTCATCTTAAGGGTCTTTTCCAGCCTCAATCCTCTCGTGGTTCTATTTTCATTTTCCTACATGGAGTCCAAACATACATGTGAAAAGTCAAGTAGACATGGTCAGTCAGTCCTAAAGGCTGTAATTCATTCGCAGATCAGTGCTCTCAGTGTGGAACAGATCACACCAAACCTGGCAGTGCTGGGTGCCCAGAACACATCCAGCTCCTCTTTGCCCATAGTTACAGGCACATCTTATTCAATCAATCCAAGCTCTATATGAACTATTCCAATATTACCTAGTTTTAGCCTTTCTCTTGCAATTTCCCACTTGCTGGCATCATAAGGTAGACGTTCACATTGCTCATCCAAGGGGACTTCATCAGGATCCATTATGATTGACAGGTAATGGTTGGTCTTCAATTCAGAGGAACGAGGCTAGAAAACAAAGACATTGCAAAATGAAAAAAGATTAGAGTATCTGTCAGCATCTTCTTGTTCAGATCAAGGGCTCCAAGTTCATTCTGTTCACAAGGCTGCACGTTTCACTGCACAGTAGATGGTTTGGTTAAGCTCCCTTTGGCTTTTCTATATATTGCAAGAGTTTTTATATAAAAGAAACTCCTTCCTCTAGCTTTCCTCTCATGTGGCATACCAGTTTCTTCAATGAAATCCATGTGGGTCTCTATTAACATATGGTGTTATGACACAGGCCCTCTGCACAGTCAGGAGAAATACTTTCAGCAAGTGACTAAACATTGCTGATAAAAATAACTTTCCTTCATGATTGTGCAAAGCAAGAAGTGGCCACAGGCAACAGATGGAGTTCTACTGCCAGTGTTTATTTGTTCCATATATCCCACAAAGATAGGTCATACATGGTTAGAAATTGTGCAAGACAAGTCGTCAGGACACTGGACATTATACACTTCACAAACTGCTGACATATTTTTAGGATTTTTTATTTCTTTGGTATCATTTCTGAAAGATTTACTCAAGCCATTTGAGTCTGGAGGAATTTATAAACAGCTGGACTCAAACACATAATTTAAAACATAAAATTTCAAATTAATTTGCCAGTTTAGTTTCTCCTGAGCAAATGGAATATCCACTTCACATGCAAAATTTAAGGAAAGATGAAGCTGATCTGAAAGTTTCTTGCAGTCCATCCATTTTGAAATATATGTTCCTTCAAAGAGCATCAAGATTGCCATTCTAATCCACTGGACTCCTTTTGACACAGGAGTACTTATCTTTTTATAGAAAAGGTCCAGTGTTTGCCAAAATTTCCTGGCTATTAGTTGGAATTCATGGGAAATCTGCAGAACTGAACCTGAATGTGTTGCTTTTCCTAAGTTTGTGGAAGTAGCACACGGACAAAGACATACAGATACCACAAACCTACAGATATAACCACATATTCTCCTTTCTATTATTTGATTTAACTGTCTCCTAATAATTTCAGCTTCCCTCCTCTACAGCTTGGCAATATGTCCCTAATACCTGCATTTCCAGGCATGTTTTTTGAGAAGGATATTCCTAGCAGTGCATGCCTTGATTACAAACACAACTAGACGAAAATAACAGTAATTAACAGCTGCTGTTCTAGTTGTTTTTCGTCCTTCCCAAACCTATAACTTTGATCCCAAGAAGGATGCACTGATGCTTGGGAAAAAGTCAGGACTCTTAAAGCCCGGCTCCAAACCATCCACTAAGTCTGGAAAGGACATGGATAAGTGGGATATGAGTAGAAACAGAAACTTGTGTGGTGCTCCACAAAGGGCATTTCTAGATAGAGATGTGTGTACCAGAGTGCTCCTACCCATCATATTAGAAGAGATTTTAAGTGGACCCATCCCAGAAAAAGCATTAGGGGAGTGGAAAATTCGGGCAGTTTCCCACAGTTCTTTCTTCAGATGCACTCAATATCAAACTTTTGGCACAAATAGAGATTTGAAGCAACATTTTCAAAGATGAAAAATTGTTAAGGATATAATCTGTCCCTGTGTGCATCACAGAGAGGCTTTAAGAAAATGATCTTGGAGACCACATGTTTTTCTGTCGTGGCAACATAATTTGTATATAAAATTTAATTCAGAGCTAATTCCAGACATAAATCTTTGAGAGTAAGGGTTTATAAGAGAAACACAGAGAAGACCATAAACACAGACTAACAGTAGTTGGCAAGTTGCCTTAACATGTCATTTAGTCCCTTGTACTACAGTGATGATGATATTTTTATTATCTTTTAACAATCTAACAAGTTTTGGTCTCATAAAAAAATAAAATAAAAAAGATCTGCAATCCCTTGCTACATTTAAAGCTTACTTTTTCCCAAGATTTTCAGTCTTGTTATAATGCTCATCATTACTGCTGAGCATTCAGTAGTGGTCCCCCTTGCCCTGTAATTTCTTTTACAGCTATGAAGTTTCTCCACAGCTTCAGCTGACCTCTGCTTTCCTTTTCCCCCAAACTCCCACGCATTTCTCCTCACTAAAGCTTGCAGCAGTAGGAATGCAGGCAGAGTGACTGCTGCCATACTGCCCTGATTTGGAGGTCTAGTGCTGCTTTCCCATCAGTCAATAAAAGCTCTTAGTACCCAGCCTAAGATACTGGCAGGCCTTAATGCAGGTTGAGAGAAAATGGTCTGTCAGGCTGCAGTGGACCTTCAGCAACCATCCCTCAGCCAGCTGGGACGTGCCCAGCTGTGGTGGCTGTGAGCAGATGCCCGTGGTGCTGTGCTGGGATACCCCTGGTGGTGGTGGTGTGGCAGTGGAGAGAGGGGGGCACGCAGCCATTTCTCAGCTCATGTCTTGAAGTGCCCCAGTACCTTCCCTCAACTCCATCTGCTCCTACAGGTTACACTGAGATCTTCCTGCACAACTGAGGAGTTGTATTTTCTGCTTGGGAAAGCTTGCTGTGGTTTAGCCTGCACACACCATACAATGCAGACAGGGTGCTGTCAGCAAAGAGGGGTTTTAAACCATCACAGTCAGCCTTGGACAAGAAGGAGGGTCAGCTGCAGGGGCAGTTAAATTTATCATGTTGGTACAGGATCATCTGCTCTAGAAGCTGCNTCATCCTTGTGGATGATCCTGGCCCTGGACAGCACAGATCCAAGCAGCACACCATGTGCCTGTGAGTGCTGTCTAGATGCTTCTTGAGCTCTGTCAGGGTTGGTGCCATGACCAATTCCCTGGGGAGCCTGTTCCAGTGCCCAACCACCCTCTGGATGAAGAACGTTTCTCTAATATCCAATCTAAACCTCCCCTGACACAGCTTCAGGCCATTCCCTTGTGTCCTGTCACTGTCACCACAGAGAAGAGATCAGTGCCTGCCCCTTCTCTTCCCCTCACAAGGAAGTTGTAACTGCAGTGAGGTCTCTTCTCTACTTCTCCACTTCTCCAGGCTGAACAGACCAAGTGACCTCAGCTGCTCCTCAGACAGCTCTCCAGACCCTTCATCAATATTATAGTAAATCACCAAAATTACAGTAAATGCCAAAGGTCAGGCTCCNAGACCAAGTGACCTCAGCTGCTCCTCAGACAGCTCTCCAGACCCTTCATCAATATTATAGTAAATCACCAAAATTACAGTAAATGCCAAAGGTCAGGCTCCTGAGTCTAGAGAGAGAAACATCAAAGTTGGCAGTCTGATTTGGAAATATTTGGTTGCTTTTTTTGTTTGGAAATCAGTTTCCAAAATTGTAGAATGCATCATTCTTGTCTATATTCTCCTTCTGTGGCCAGGTGGCCAACTTAATAAATGAGGGAAAGGCTGTGGATGTTGTCTACCTGGACCTTAGTAAAGCCTTTGTCACTGTCTCTCACAGCTTTGTCCTGGAGTGAACTGGTAGATTATTCATGGTTGGACTTCATCTTAAGGGTCTTTTCCAGCCTCAATCCTCTCGTGGTTCTATTTTCATTTTCCTACATGGAGTCCAAACATACATGTGAAAAGTCAAGTAGACATGGTCAGTCAGTCCTAAAGGCTGTAATTCATTCGCAGATCAGTGCTCTCAGTGTGGAACAGATCACACCAAACCTGGCAGTGCTGGGTGCCCAGAACACATCCAGCTCCTCTTTGCCCATAGTTACAGGCACATCTTATTCAATCAATCCAAGCTCTATATGAACTATTCCAATATTACCTAGTTTTAGCCTTTCTCTTGCAATTTCCCACTTGCTGGCATCATAAGGTAGACGTTCACATTGCTCATCCAAGGGGACTTCATCAGGATCCATTATGATTGACAGGTAATGGTTGGTCTTCAATTCAGAGGAACGAGGCTAGAAAACAAAGACATTGCAAAATGAAAAAAGATTAGAGTATCTGTCAGCATCTTCTTGTTCAGATCAAGGGCTCCAAGTTCATTCTGTTCACAAGGCTGCACGTTTCACTGCACAGTAGATGGTTTGGTTAAGCTCCCTTTGGCTTTTTTATATATTGCAAGAGTTTTTATATAAAAGAAACTCCTTCCTCTAGCTTTCCTCTCATGTGGCATACCAGTTTCTTCAATGAAATCCATGTGGGTCTCTATTAACATATGGTGTTATGACACAGGCCCTCTGCACAGTCAGGAGAAATACTTTCAGCAAGTGACTAAACATTGCTGATAAAAATAACTTTCCTTCATGATTGTGCAAAGCAAGAAGTGGCCACAGGCAACAGATGGAGTTCTACTGCCAGTGTTTATTTGTTCCATATATCCCACAAAGATAGGTCATACATGGTTAGAAATTGTGCAAGACAAGTCGTCAGGACACTGGACATTATACACTTCACAAACTGCTGACATATTTTTAGGATTTTTTATTTCTTTGGTATCATTTCTGAAAGATTTACTCAAGCCATTTGAGTCTGGAGGAATTTATAAACAGCTGGACTCAAACACATAATTTAAAACATAAAATTTCAAATTAATTTGCCAGTTTAGTTTCTCCTGAGCAAATGGAATATCCACTTCACATGCAAAATTTAAGGAAAGATGAAGCTGATCTGAAAGTTTCTTGCAGTCCATCCATTTTGAAATATATGTTCCTTCAAAGAGCATCAAGATTGCCATTCTAATCCACTGGACTCCTTTTGACACAGGAGTACTTATCTTTTTATAGAAAAGGTCCAGTGTTTGCCAAAATTTCCTGGCTATTAGTTGGAATTCATGGGAAATCTGCAGAACTGAACCTGAATGTGTTGCTTTTCCTAAGTTTGTGGAAGTAGCACACGGACAAAGACATACAGATACCACAAACCTACAGATATAACCACATATTCTCCTTTCTATTATTTGATTTAACTGTCTCCTAATAATTTCAGCTTCCCTCCTCTACAGCTTGGCAATATGTCCCTAATACCTGCATTTCCAGGCATGTTTTTTGAGAAGGATATTCCTAGCAGTGCATGCCTTGATTACAAACACAACTAGACGAAAATAACAGTAATTAACAGCTGCTGTTCTAGTTGTTTTTCGTCCTTCCCAAACCTATAACTTTGATCCCAAGAAGGATGCACTGATGCTTGGGAAAAAGTCAGGACTCTTAAAGCCCGGCTCCAAACCATCCACTAAGTCTGGAAAGGACATGGATAAGTGGGATATGAGTAGAAACAGAAACTTGTGTGGTGCTCCACAAAGGGCATTTCTAGATAGAGATGTGTGTACCAGAGTGCTCCTACCCATCATATTAGAAGAGATTTTAAGTGGACCCATCCAAGAAAAAGCATTAGGGGAGTGGAAAATTCGGGCAGTTTCCCACAGTTCTTTCTTCAGATGCACTCAATATCAAATTTTTGGCACAAATAGAGATTTGAAGCAACATTTTCAAAGATGAAAAATTGTTAAGGATATAATCTGTCCCTGTGTGCATCACAGAGAGGCTTTAAGAAAATGATCTTGGAGACCACATGTTTTTCTGTCGTGGCAACATAATTTGTATATAAAATTTAATTCAGAGCTAATTCCAGACATAAATCTTTGAGAGTAAGGGTTTATAAGAGAAACACAGAGAAGACCATAAACACAGACTAACAGTAGTTGGCAAGTTGCCTTAACATGTCATTTAGTCCCTTGTACTACAGTGATGATGATATTTTTATTATCTTTTAACAATCTAACAAGTTTTGGTCTCATAAAAAAATAAAATAAAAAAGATCTGCAATCCCTTGCTACATTTAAAGCTTACTTTTTCCCAAGATTTTCAGTCTTGTTATAATGCTCATCATTACTGCTGAGCATTCAGTAGTGGTCCCCCTTGCCCTGTAATTTCTTTTACAGCTATGAAGTTTCTCCACAGCTTCAGCTGACCTCTGCTTTCCTTTTCCCCCAAACTCCCACGCATTTCTCCTCACTAAAGCTTGCAGCAGTAGGAATGCAGGCAGAGTGACTGCTGCCATACTGCCCTGATTTGGAGGTCTAGTGCTGCTTTCCCATCAGTCAATAAAAGCTCTTAGTACCCAGCCTAAGATACTGGCAGGCCTTAATGCAGGTTGAGAGAAAATGGTCTGTCAGGCTGCAGTGGACCTTCAGCAACCATCCCTCAGCCAGCTGGGACGTGCCCAGCTGTGGTGGCTGTGAGCAGATGCCCGTGGTGCTGTGCTGGGATACCCCTGGTGGTGGTGGTGTGGCAGTGGAGAGAGGGGGGCACGCAGCCATTTCTCAGCTCATGTCTTGAAGTGCCCCAGTACCTTCCCTCAACTCCATCTGCTCCTACAGGTTACACTGAGATCTTCCTGCACAACTGAGGAGTTGTATTTTCTGCTTGGGAAAGCTTGCTGTGGTTTAGCCTGCACACACCATACAATGCAGACAGGGTGCTGTCAGCAAAGAGGGGTTTTAAACCATCACAGTCAGCCTTGGACAAGAAGGAGGGTCAGCTGCAGGGGCAGTTAAATTTATCATGTTGGTACAGGATCATCTGCTCTAGAAGCTGCACCATCAAAACTTCTTCATCAAAATATCACTTTGGAAGTGATGTAATTATACCAGACACTGTGCAAACCAGACCCCAGCACATTCTGTGAAGATCTGTCATTCCCACTCACTCAGATCTTCAAAGACATTAGGATGCCAAACCCCCACAGTTTTTATAAGGGAATGAGGATGCCTTTGGTGTGAGTCAGGCACCCAAATTCTTGTGAGCCTCAGAGCTTTGTCCCCACCTGGGCTTTTTTTTCTGCCTTACTCATACTCAGGCTTGCAAGTCACAGGTCTCCAGCATTCATCCTTCCTGGTTATTGCACCAGGAACAAGGGTGAGCAGTATCAAAGAATCATAGAATCGTAGGATGTTCTGAGTTGGAAGGGACCCACAAGGATCATCAAAGTTCAGTTCCTGGCCTTGCACAGGACAGCCCCAAGAGTCATGCCATGAGCCTGAGAGTGTTGTCCGAACACTCCTTGAACTCTGGCAGACTTGGTGCTGTGAAAGTGAAACAGAATTTTTCTTTGATAGACTTGGCAATCCCAGCAGCCTGGAAAAAAAATTCTGACATGAGGAAAGGGCTGCCAAGGAGAGGCAGGTGCCACAGGGAGATCCCTGTCCATTCTTACCCTCTTCAGCTTGCGAATGAAGAGGGTCAGCAGGAGCCAGAACAGCGTCGCAGCCACACAGGTACAGGTCAGAGTTATCAGCTCCAGGTTTGACCTCTCTGATATGCCTGGGAAAACCAAGTGGGAAACATATTAGAAAATGACCTGCAAACCAAGGGCACTTCATGGGGTTTTTATTGCCATTAAAATAAAATACCAGGAAGGACCAGCTCTTTTCAATCGGGTATTAATCTCTGTTTGGACTGGCTCACAGAGCCAAAAAAAAAGGTCTCCTGCAGCCTCAGGAGAGGACAAGGCTGCACAGAGGGGATGGCTCTGCTGGGCCTTTCCCACAGACGGTACTGTGGTGTGAGAGCTGCTGCTAATGTGCAGGAGAAGCTCCTGGGAGGGCTTGTGCAGGTGTAGGCACCAGTGACTCCAAGTGTGACCCAGGGCACATTGCAGTGCCACTGCTTGGGGTCTGCTGTCCAGGACCTGGTGCCTTTCCTTATGCACCTCTCAGAGAGCTCTTCCCTGCTGATGGCTGAGCCCTGCAGCCCGCACCTCCATCCCAGACGTGCTGTAAACCCTCCAGCCCTCACCAAAACCATCACTGGGGGTGACCTGGGGATTCTCTTGGAGACTCATGGTGCTGCCAGCAGGAGTCCATGAGCTCTTCTTCCCATGGCTTGGATGGATCTGATCTGTCACTTGGGGGCTCAGCTCATACACAGCATGGTACTGGGGTCTTGAGCCTCATTCCCTGGGCAGAAACCCAGGGCATATGCCCTAGCATTCCCTCCAATCCATTGCTCCCCTGGCAGGCTCTGTGCCCTCAGGTCTCCTGCCAGCCACACCAGCAGCACATGGCCAGGCTCCCTGAGGGAACACGGGACCCCCTCCTTTCCCAGCAGCACCCTACAGAACCCTGATGGCAGGGAGCTGGGAGAGCTCTAGGAACCAGGGAACAGATTAAGCACAGAAAGGGAAAAATGAAACTGACAACAACTGAAAATGAAGCAGCAAGGACACATGAACATTAGAAGTCTGGAAAGTATTAGAGCCCACTCACAGATCTTTAAAAAAGCCAAAATAAAACTCACTTCAGACCGCCATTTAGGGATTTGTAAAATAGTTTCAGAACAGTTTGTTTTGCAAATCCTGTGACCACATCAAAATCCCACACTTCCCACAATATGTTTTCCATCTGATTGGTAGAAAATGCAAAAAGAACTATCATATCCTGCCTCTTATTCTGATATACCCTCTAGAGAGGGTAAATGAGAGGACAAAGAGGAGTAATTCTGAACATGATTTCACAGTAGTTTTGTCAACTGCACTTGCAGTTTCAGAGCCTGGCACCTTGGTGTTACTCCTGACAAATGAAAAAGGTATAATTGTGTCTCACTGGTGGGTTTACCTGGTAATCCAGAGGGATGTGCTGCCTGGTTTTAGGCAAGAGGCTACAAAGCATTGTTCAGAGAATGTGTTGCTTAATTAGCATAATGTCTTCCCTCCCTAAAAATTATAATCAGATTTGCATTTATGCCCCATACCTAAGATTTCCCCAGCATGTCCATTCTGGAGCTTTGAGAATAAAGCTCATTGAGGGAAAACATGGCTGCAACTATGAATGGAGATACAATAGTCTCCAGAAATACCAAGAGAGTTCTTTTTTCACAAGTATTTTTTTAAGTACTTGATTTAGATATGGAACATATTGATAGCATAAATAACACAGCCTATTCTCTGGCATCAGCATTTCCTTTTACATATGGATAGTCTCGTCTTGCTTCTGATCAGCACTCCTGCAAATGGCAGATAATAGTTTCTGATATTTATTCAGCAAAACCTGGAGGGGCTGAAGGTTCATTGGTTGCCACAGCTTCATGTGGCAGGAAAAGGTACATCCATGAGGTGCAGCCAGGCCTGGGGTGGAAGACAGCAACCCTCTAATCACGACAGTAGCTGCCCAGGAGTCAGCAAAGAGATGCGAAGGTGCTGCCTTTGAAATGTCTGAGCAAATGCAGGCAACCAGAAAGCATTTCTCCAGCTGGGCTGGGTTATCAAATGCCAGAGTCCTAGTCTTGCTGAAATCCTTGAAGTCAGAGCTCTCGGTGTGTCTCTCATCTGGGTAGAAAAAGGTTTCATTTGAGGCAGAACAGGCAGAAACACTCAGAAAAGGCCCTAGGATTAGCAGGGTTTGGTGGGGCTGTAATCAGTACTAAATCTCTCTCTCTGCCTGGTAGCCGAAGATTTCGGGCATCCCCTCACTTTTCCCTGTGTGCAGCTCTGTCCCATTCGTCTGACTCTGACCCAAGCAGCAGCCCCCTTTCTCCCCCAGAGCCCCTCCAAAAGCCCCCCTGCACCATCCCATGTCTGCAGGACTGCAGAGGGGTGAGGAGGGGGCGAGTGAAGGAGTGCCACCAGCAGCAGCCTCTCTCTTTCAGTAGCAACAGAAGCCACCAGAACCATGCAAGTATGCCAGGATGAGAGCCTGGATTAATCTGCTGATCCCTCCAGCTACAACCTCAAGCCTTTGGCTGATATGGCCTTTCTCATTAGGATTTCAGCTCTAAACACCTAAACATTGTGGTACAGCTCAAGTGTCAACCAGGGAAAAAGCAATGCCTGGGGCAACAACGCTAATCTGCTTCACCTAAAGCATCCCTAGCCCCTACCCCAATGGGATCTACCCTGTTAATCCACGTGATCTCACAATCACAGCACTGCAGCACTGGGATGGGTGCTCAGAGATGCTGAGGAATGTCCATCTTTGGAGGCTGTCATAACTTAGCCAGACCATTGGTTTGAACTGAGGTTGAACTATTGACCACCAGGACTCCATTCCAACCCTCTTTAGTGGATTTCTGAGGTAACAGGAGTCTTAATGTCCCCTGATGTCCACCTTTAATCTTGTCAACTGAAGTCATAACCCAGGCTGAACTTCATTTAGTAGCTGTGGGAATTCCAGCTAAACTTCATGGAGAAGTTCCTCATGACTTCAGCATGACTCAAAAGGCACAACAACTTTTTGAGATACAAAACCAGAAAGGTTAGGTAGGTAGGCAGATAGGTAGATAGATAGATAGACAGAAAGAAAAGTTATTTAAAAGAAGTCATTTAAATAAAAGTTATTTTAAAAGCTAACACCATTTTCATAGTGCCAAAATAGTTCAGTGAATACTTAATAAAGGAGATATTTTCCTTTTCATCAGCAGGATTCACATTAAGGTATCAAGCATCAGCTTTAAGACAGGGCACATTGCTGTATTCCTTTGCTTGTTATATGTCCATATTTCAGTAAGCATGAGCTGTAAAATGTTCTCCTTCCTTTATCAATCCATCTCCTTCAAAGCAGCACCTCTGCAACTAACTGTATCCCTGGGGCTGCAAGGGTCCTCAGTAGGGGAAAAAGGAAATGGCTTTCATGGCAACTTTAGGCAAGCATGTTGACCCCCCCCTTCCCCCCCAAAAAAAGCTGCCCAAGAGTCTGTGTTCCCCACATGCCCAGCAGCATTTCTCCCCAGTCTTTTGGGGATACACTAAAAGCTGGTGCTGCTTGCACTGCTGGGTGCTCTGGCAGCCATTTGCTGTTTCTATTCTGTTCTTGCAGATTTGCTGCCTCTTCAGTTCCTCAGCCAAGAGCAAGCAGAGATATTGGTCTGACATGCCCACAGACGTGGCCCTTCTTCTCCACAGACAGCCCAGCAACCCCTGCTTCCAAACCAAACACAGCCTGCAATTATTTAAAAACAGCCCTTTGATTCCACCATCCATTCATCCTTCTCGGACACAAAAATAACACATTGTTTTATCTGGGAGTATAAGAATGTTTTTTCAGAGGAAATAAAGAGAGCAGACAGTTTCCTTCCTGATTCATTCACAAACTACTCTTCCAATCTGCTAAACGTGGCCATCGACATGAGGCGCTGCTCTGTTCCCTTTGATCTGCAGCCCCATGTTCCAAGAGTCCTGGGACAGAGGCAAGGCTTTGGTGCTCACAGCAGCAGGCACAGGGCCTGTGTTTCTCTGAGAGACAAGAAAGTGGCAAAGCATAGAGAAAGCCCCACATTCAAGCTCTGATCTTGTCCCTCCAGGCTCAAGGATGAGGTGGGAGGCTGCCATTTCCTGGGAGAGGGACAGACACTCCAGAGCAGTGTAGGAATGAGTAAAAAAAACCTCTAGTGACATCCCTTCATGTAGTAGGAAAGAAGTGGAAAGACATTTTCCTTGATCGTAGTAGATAAGACAAACTGTCTCTCTTTCTATCATCCAGTCTCAAAGCCATAAATTTTAATGTGGTAGTCTTCATCTCCTGCTCCTGTAGAAGTCATACAAGAACATTGCTTGTGGTCCCTCAGGACACATAACCACAGAAGAAGCCTTCGTGGCTGCTCTCTTTCCTCTCCTCTGGACTAGGATATATGACTCCCTAGAAGCCATCTGACAGAATGCTTGTGGTTGTAATAAACAGCCAAGCTTCAATTATGTTAAAAATCAATACAATAATGAATTACATTGTCCAGGACTATGAATTAGTAGGATGATTTGGACAGCAAGCAGCTGGCACAAGTTATTCATCTAGCTGTTACAGCAGCTGCAAAAGCCTTAATATTATCAAGGCACTTAGAGGGAGGAGATTCTGCCTCTCTGCTCTACCCCACTGTTGTGAGACCCCATCTGGAGTGCTGCATCCAGCTCTGGGGCCTCCAACATAAGGATGATGTGGATCTTTTGGAGCGAGTCCAGAGGAGGGTCACAAAGATGACCAGAGGGCTGAAGCACCTCTCCTATGAAGGCAGGTTGAGACAGCTGGAGTCGTTCAGCCTGGAGAGGAGAAGGCTCCAGGGAGACCTTTTGGCAGCCTTCCATTACTTAAAGGGGGCCTAATAGAGAGCTGGAGAGTCACTTCTTCCAAGGGCATGGAGTGATAGGACAAGGGAGAATGGTTTCACACTGAAAGAGGGCAGGTTTAGATTAGATATTAGGAAAAAATTTTTTACTCNCACAAAGATGACCAGAGGGCTGAAGCACCTCTCCTATGAAGGCAGGTTGAGACAGCTGGAGTCGTTCAGCCTGGAGAGGAGAAGGCTCCAGGGAGACCTTTTGGCAGCCTTCCATTACTTAAAGGGGGCCTAATAGAGAGCTGGAGAGTCACTTCTTCCAAGGGCATGGAGTGATAGGACAAGGGAGAATGGTTTCACACTGAAAGAGGGCAGGTTTAGATTAGATATTAGGAAAAAATTTTTTACTCTGAGGGTGATGAGACCCTGGCACATTTCCCAGGGAAGTTCCAGGTGCTGCATCCCTGGAAGTGTTCAAGGCTGGGTTGGAGGGGGCTTTGAAAAACCTGGTCTGGTGGAGGTGTTCCTGCCTTACACTAGACCAGGATGGAGCTAGAGGATATTTAAGGATCCTTCCAACCCAGACCATTCTATGACTCTATAGTTATTCATATAGGGATAGGTGTTTTAACTCCTCAATTTCACCAGTTAGGCCAGCCCACATGCGCATATACTTATCCCTGACCTTTTAAATCAAAAACATCATTGTAGCATCACTATTAACTCCGACCGCTAACACACTCATGGCAAAAAATCAGTACTAGTTGTAATTGTCTTGTGCTGCAGGGTGGTATCCAAACACTGAGAAGTATTCAGACACATTTAACAATTATATGAGAACATCCACAAACATATAATCTCTGCCTGAAAGGCCTGGTGATATTCAAATGGTGTTCTATAAGGAGCAAATAAATGCATCTAGGACTACTTACTTACCACCAGGTCAGTAAAATAGATTATGTCAAATTTAATACATGCACAACACTGACTTACATGAGAATGTCAACCTACTTCTCTAATCTCATGAGCCAAAAGGGTACTCAATGAAACTGAAAGGTCACTTAATAAGCTTTATTTTTATTCAATGTAAAATTAATTGATAGAAATCACTGCCACAGGCATGAGCCAAGATTTTCAGAAGGCAAAACAATGCTGGACATTTAAATGAATAGCAAGATAACTCAAATAATAGTTACAAAAATAACTAAATCAAACTACTTCTTTGTAGTAGTACCTTTGTATATGTAGCTATTGCTAGGCTAAAATCTTCCATTCTGATTTGGCAGCTCACTTTACGTTGTAAAATAAACAAATGAGAATATCCCAGGCCTCTAATTTCTATGGAATTAACCTGAAATGGGAAAATGTGTGGGTAGGAGAGTGTTACTTACTCTGTTTTTTGTTTGTTTTGCTGATACTAAATTTACATTTGTCTTCTACCCTGACCTGATCTTTGCTGGGTTGAGGCAATTCTTTTTAGGTCAGTGTAAACAGACTCTGAGTTAGCATTTCCTGCTGGGCTTCCTTTCCAACCTGGTACGCTTCCCTTGCTAGGACTTCCTTCAAATTGCTTCAGAGATCACCAGATGAGTCCCAGGTCATACCCCTGCCCTTCCAGAATAAGACCATCACTCTGGAAGGCTTGCTCTTCCCATTTAGTGTAGTGCTTTACCTTGTACCGTGACATACGCCGCACTCTCCACGGACCCTTTCAAATTGGTGGCTATACACTGGTAAAGTCCTTCATCATCCTCTTTTACTCTCTCAATAAACAGCATTCGGCTTCCGGGCCCTAAAATTATTCCTGTGAAATGAAATATTTTGCAATGAGAGGGAGCCAGGATATAAACAAAAACTGGCCCTTGTGTAATAATATCTGCTTCAAGTTCTTCTCAAAAGAAATCTGAGCCACAGACTGCACGGCACAATGTTATCTGCAGGAAAGCCAAATGCACTTGGAGGCCTTGAGAGTCTCTTGGAAATCAGTGTTTACAAAGCACTTGTGTGAGTCAAAAAGCTCAGCCTAAGAGAATGAACTTGGAAGTACTTGGTACCGTTTATGTTGATAGCGCTGTTGCCTATGCTTTCATCCAGGTGAGCGCTTTAGCATGTTTGCAGCTTTTGGAAAAAGGATAATCTGATCACTGCACTTACAGGCCCAGGTCTGCCCCAGAAGAGAGCCCTTCCAAAAGCCATTCAGACTGTCCCTACGGGCAGCAGACTTGCTCCAAATCTCACCTGCCCATGTGACATGGAACAATGGGCTCCTTTGCAAAGGGGCTCCAGGTAGTGCAAAGAGAATTCCCATGAGGTGTGCCCTAAAGCGTAGGAGTTACCTGAAGTTTTTAACATCTTGTTTATTCCATATAGGTCAACCCAGAAGCCAGCCTGGACAATATTCCAAGAAGCAAGGGAGAGGACAGGAGCAGATTTGGCCTCAGGACTGCTGCTAAGGCACCTTCTAGCCAGGAAATGTGCAGTCAAGTACACACTTGTGTTTGGCTCCATCAGAACCACAGTCCCATCAAAATGTATTCCCACCATCTATTTCAGGCACCTAACAGAAGTGCTCTGACCTACCCTCTAGAAACATCTCCGTGGCTCCTAATTGTATCTGTTGCATTACACCCAAGTTAGACACGTAACATTCATTTTGGAAGAGAGTGTTAGTAATGCACACTACAGAGATGTGATCCCTGTAAAGCTTCATGGAATCTGGCTCTAGATTAAGTTTAGTGCCTGGGCTGCAAGTCTGCACAGGCTTATAACTCAGTTGGAGAAATCCTCAGAATTTTTTCCGGTTGTTTTTATTCATGCTATAGTTATTTCCAGTAATTCAGGACACAACTATAACTACAAACTTTCTAAAATTTTCTGTGGAAGACTACACTTTAAATTCAAGGTCCTACGGACCAAACCTTCTTGAACATTTTTGCTGAGCATTTTAACACTATCTCAGTGTGTGCTTCTGGACCAAATGTGTATGAATTCCCATGAGAAAGGTTTTGCCTTTTCCTCCGTCATTAATTTCCATCTGAAATATCCAAGGAACACTTCCATGACTGTGGTGCCAGCAGCTGGACATTTAGCCTTAGCTGATCTTTGAAGCCACATTCCAGAAACAGCAGTAAACAACTCCCAAAGTTTTCCCAAAGTTGTTGCAACATGCCACCTGGGAAGCTGTTCCTTTCTGTTGCATGAGACCTGGATTCCTCTGCTGCCAGTAGATGCATTTGGATTTTGGACACTCCAGACATGGATTTAGTCTCCTGGATAGCTTTTGACTCATGAACAGACTTTGAGTGCCTGACCACAGACTCCCACTGATACTTCCATACACATAACGAGAGCTTGGTTTTCTCTTGCCTAATTATTGGCCAAGGCACCTGATCCTTGGACTCCCTCTATAACAAATGGAGGGAAATACGTTTCTCTGGAGATGACTCTTATAAGATGAAAAATGTTTCACCAATTCCATAAAGACCTCTTGTGTCTAGATCTCTAGCCTGGCTCATGTTTCGGAGTGAGACAGAGTAACCTGGAGCACCTGGGTTGCTGCCTGCCTTCCTTACATCTAGGTACTGACGCCGATCACTCTGCAAATGGCTACCTAAGGCAGATGGGTAAATAAAAAGCCTGCTGTAAGAGGTAGGTGAGTACACAAAGCTCTCACCTGGTTCTTGCTGTATTTCCTCATGGTTTTTAAACCAGGAGATCTGGGGCTCAGGAATACCACGAACCTGGCACTCCAACATGGCAGAGTTACTGGCGTTCACTGTCTGATCCGTAAGCTGCCGCAGCAGGGCTGGTGCCTCTTGAGCTATAAGACAAAACAATACCTTTGTTTTACATTCTTGTAATGGTGGGGATTTAATTATATCCCCTACACTCATTTTACTGGTGTTAGAGATTGCTACAGCTCTTCTACCAAATTCATTTTTCACTGATTTTGTTTACTGTTCTACTTTGCTCAGGAGGGTTTGGTGTGTGCAGAGAAGTCCCATTACTCAGCAATAGCATGTTATGGTGACCAATGAACACCCAATGATGACAATGTTCAGATGATTTTCTCAGTTCCGTGGCCAACCACGCCCGTTTATATCGAAAACAATGACTTTCTGTGAAAGCTAAGCTCTCATCATCAAAAGAAACAAACTGTGACACCAAAGATTTGAAGAGTCATCAGGACACCCTTGTAGCAGAGTATCTCTGTGTTGCTGACAGCACTTTGCAGCTCCGGACAGCCTGATATTCATGAATGTGACGTTGATAATTTACATACTTCAAAGAGTACAGTTACAAATCATACTCAGTAAACTCATATAATCAAAAACTAGTAACCATGAACACAGAAGCATTGCACCAAAGTCTTCATAAATTATTCCACTTCTGCGTTTCACATATTTGGCTGAATGTAACCAGGCCTGGCCAAACCACACCACAGCGTTGCAAAAACACACTACAAACATCATGTTAAAGTCATCCCTGAAAGAAACAAAACAATCTCAGGATGGTTTCAACCCTTTGCCACTCCTTCCCTCATTTCATACGGTGCTGAAGGCTGTTCTAACAAAGGTCAAGATATTTACAACCTTAACAAAGGTCAAGATGTTCACATTTGCAACTCTCACACAACTATTTTTGGTATTTTGGTCCATTTAAAGCAGTGATGGGGAATCCAGGGAGCTCTTGAGCAGTGTCACAGGTGGAAATGTTCTGGAGATTCCCTCAAATTCCCCAATTATTTGCAATCTTTCCCTTCAAGGACACTGCCAGGATCAGCAATTACTAACACGTTAATACACACATTTCAAATGTGAAATGAAACAAAAAAGTGCAGAAACTAACTATTTGCAAATATTTTCTTTCAGACTTCAACAGATGCCAATACACCAAGTTCAGTATCAGCTGAATTTCTGATATTCTGTGTTTGGAAGATTATTCTTTATCCTCACAGAAAAATTAGCCATCAGACATTTCCATCTTCGTAATTATTCTGTTACCAGCCATAAAAAAAACTCTCCGGAAATATTAAATCCCCGTGTACCACCAGCTTATGTGGTGTGCATGAGCCCCAAAGCATTAAAAACACTTTTCAAGTGGGCTATATTTGCAATGCCCTTAACCCTTGAAATTAATTCCAACACACTCATGACTGTGCAATGACTATGGCTTTTGGGCTTTTCTGAGCTGCAAGCCAGTAATTTCCACAGGCAATGATATTTGTTGTTTACAGCATGTTAGACAATTTGTTCTCTCTTCCCAAACAGCGTTGCTTATGAGAGACACTGTAAATTCTTCATCACATACCTACACAATGACATAGTCAACTATATTTGCCTTGCAGCCAAGAAGACTGCCCTCTTCTCCTTGATACCTCGCCTCGATTTTTTTTCAGTTCTCATTTTTCACAACATTATGAACAGGGACACTCTGAGGCATGTCCACATACATGTGCTGAGAAGAGCTCCACATTTATCAGCAGTCCCTGACAGACACCCCAGCCCAGACATCCAAAATGAAGGCGGACAAGATGACACAACAAAGGCAAATCACACGATCTGTGAGTTGTGATTAATTTTAATTTGTTTATAGCCATACACTAAAGATGGGATTTCATATTAAGAAAAGCTTTTTTGCTTAAAACTTAAGTCATCATTCACATACTTTCAATAATTTCTCTGCTACAATCAGCTGATTTTTCAAGGACTTGGTCAACCTGAGGATTATTCTCTTTTGCAAACCTCCTGTTTTCTGACGTTCATTTTTGCAGTGAAGCTAAGGAGGACAGTTTCCAATGTCCTACTCTGCTCACTCCAAAGCTGAGGAGCTAGCCTGGCCACCAGCACAGTGTGGGGCTCAGCGCCCAGGGCAGCCCCCCACACCTGACCCCAGCCTTCATGCTTGCCCACAAATGCTGCCTTGCTGGCCAAACTCTGCTCTCAGTTACTCTCAGGAACTTCATTGTAGGCAGAATTTGGCCCAGGGGAGTGACAGGGGGGTCACAGAGGGGAGAAGAGGACAGAGTTGTCAGAGTACTTGTCTGACCTGGCATGGTAGGGAGGGGGAATTTGCATTTTTAAAAGCAAACAAAGGGGAAAAATTACAATCCATTAATTTTCGGGTTTACATTTGCATTCCATCCATTTTTGCCCTTTGTTATGATTATGTTGTCTGTTCACTTATTTTTTATTAATCAGTACAAAAATAGAAATACAAGCTTTATTTTAAACACTTAAAAAAAAAAAAAAAAAAGAAGAAGAAATATAATTCACACCTTTCTCCCTAAATAATATATTACACAACAGAAGGCAGAGAAACACCCCAAACCCATGAGATTCTCCAGTCATCCGAGGACATCAAAAGTGACATCAGTAGTTTTTATCCTGCCACCAAGAACTGCTTTCCTCAGAGGTTTCCAGTGAGCTTTCTCTGTTCCCTCCAACACGGACAGCCACACTGGGATGTTATGACATCCTTGCACAGCGTGGCCCTCTGAGTGCTAGTCGAGACCAGGCTGGTGGGACCTCCACTCAACAGTGACACAGATCATTGCAATGCACAACAATTTCACAGAAAAACAGTCTAATTGACACATCTCTTTTTTTTTTTTTTGACCCAAACTCATATTGCCTGGCAACTGGCTGCTACAAATCATCGTGCTTCAGCACCCAAGGCCATGGAAAATTCATAATGTCCTGTCATCACCGCCCACCTCACCATCAAATGCCTTCCCACAAAATACCCTAGGAAAAAAGGGGATTCTGTATTGTAGTTTTTCTGAAGAATTGCAAATGCTAAAGAGTGCTCTTGCTCCATTTTTAAGCAGTTGCCAACGACTCCACTTGCATTTTAGGCATGTTTTAGGAAAAAAGAGAGCCTGATCCTTTTGCAAGAACACATTGTTTCTGGAAGCCATCACGCTAATAATGAACAAAAGAGTTACTGTATACAAGCAGGCTATAGGTGACATTTCAAGATATAAATGATTATTCTTTTCTTTACTCTGACAACTTCCAGGTTATCAATTGTTTTCTAAGCATTTTAGGCTCCATGAAACTGGCATTATGGGGAAATGCTATTGTTTACCCTTTCACACTTGACAAAAGCAATTCCCACGTGAAAGGCAAGTTTAGCCGTGGGACACGGTCTCGATACCTAAAGGAGGAAATAGTCTGGTGAGTTCCCAAGCGCAAGAAACTGTCATGTTGTCACCCTCTATTTTAAAAGCACAGCCACTTTGTTCCTTGGCTGTAGCTATTTTGGTCATTGTGGTCTGTTTTGTTATGGCTTGGGTGAATGCTATATAAATGATCGATCATAAATGTAACCAAAAATAATAAAAGCTATGTATTGTAAAAAAATAAAGTTATCAGATCTATTAAAAATAGTAACTTCTCCCTTATACAGAATTTATAGCACACAGAAACACCTCATAGCAAAATCATGACAAAGGAAAAGAAAAGGGGAAATGCTCACAAGGAATTCTTAGGTTGCCCTTAATTGTCCTTCAGCAGTTTTGCTGGTTCTTAATCCCCATGATAAATCCAATTGTCATTTGCATACCAAAAGCAATGAATATTTTTAATGGCTTGAATTTTGAATTTGTATTTTAAAAATGTATTAACTAACCGTGCTGGCTAAAACCTTGTCAGTCATGTTAGTGTAACATTCCTCATTTAATAAAATAATTACAACATTACAAACTCCTGAATTTTCAGGCCAGAAGCAACACTTACACTTTCATCAGTAGTTTTTTACATTAGTGCAGAACTGACTTTAAAAATTGACCAACACAGCAACTGGAAGTCTACCTGGATTTATTTGGAGAAACATGGTTCATGTCTGTCAGTTGTAAAATCATCATTATTATAAATGATATGATAGGTTTGTGCATTATATCAACATTTTTATTTCTTCCCTGCATACTTCTTTCAGAAGATACTTTTTTA
The DNA here is from genome assembly GCA_013398275.1 of Promerops cafer. NCBI lineage: Eukaryota > Metazoa > Chordata > Aves > Passeriformes > Nectariniidae > Promerops > Promerops cafer. Next base: position 196,176 of record VZSE01011964.1, read on the forward strand.
AGATTAATGTACTTTAGTGTAGAAAATAATTTCAAATAAATAAGTATTAGAACTTGCTCAGCAGGTAATATTTATAAGTCCATCAAGATCAGATTAAAATAAAAAATATGTAGTCCAGTCAATCTCAAACTGAATTGTGCTCATTCTGCACATTCAAGTTAGCTTATTAAATGTCCATTGTTGACTGAAAACAGCAGTTTTTAAAGTTAATCAGTTTATTCAGCTTTGACACTTTTGATGAGGCCGATATCAAAGCAGAAGAAAAGATTGATCCAAAGTTTTCCTTATTGCTCAGTAGGAGACAGCAAGAGAAAAAATAACGACATGTAAAAATGTAGCACGGGGGATCTTCCAAACCCCAGCTTCCATGTGCCTTTTCAAAGCAGAAAACACCCGTCTGAACTCAACTGGAAGCTCACGCGTTAGGATTTTGTTTGCTATTCCTCCTATTTCCAACCCATGGGGAAACGAGCACCACCTCAGGGCTTGAAAGGTAGCAACAGTAATAAAAAAATCAAGATGATATGAGACATCTCTTACTGTTTAATGAGTCCTTTAATGTTTTACATTGCTTTGTGTTGTACAATCATTCCTTGTGCTTTTATATGTGAGGATCCGAGAGTAAACAGCCTTTTTGTTGCAGTGCTCACCTCTGATTGTAACGTCTTTCTTTTGAAGCACTTCTTTCCCCGTGTGTATGTTCCTTGCTCGGCAGGCATAGGTGCCTGAGTGTGCCAGAGTAACATTTTTGATGGTCAGGGTGAGGGTGATGGAGTACTCTCTGTTGTGAGACTTCTTTGCTTTCGTTTGATTGTTGACTGTCCTAGGTAAAATCCAAGCAATGTCTTTGTACAGGAATTTGTTGGCCGAACAGGACAACACCAAATTCTCTCCTTCAATGGGCATTTTTTCCAAACTAATATGGAATCCACTTGGTACATCTGTCAAAAATCAAGAACACTTTTTAGTTCATATGAAACTAATGAGCCAAAATTAACACAGCATTTATTTCCCCCTTTATCAGGAAGGCTTTGAACTAATCAATGTCATTGTCTTCTTGCTTAGGTGTGTAATCTTTCCTTTCATACACTCAGCTCCAGCTATTCTTATGATTTTTCTTGGAGCTATGATACACTTGGCCTCAGACATCAGTTGGTGTAAACTGAAGTTGCTCTTGGAAGTAATGAGCTTGTATAAATGTTGTGTCAAGACAGACTGGGGCAAGGTACCAAAAGCAGAATTATTTAAAGACAGCACAGTGGGACTATGAAAAAAGAGGAATATTCTAATCACAGCTCCAGCTTGTGGACTGCATAAGAGAAAAGGAATCTCAAGAGGGCAGTATAAAAATACTGCATTTCATCATGCTTGGTTATACTGTTCTCTTATTATTCACAAGTATTCAGATAAAGTATGCCTATTTCTTTAAAATGCTTCAAGTCCTGAGAAATTACAACATCTGTGATCACGTGCCTGAGATTTCCCTTGGAACAGAGGTGTTTATCCTCCCTGCATTTAAAGCCTACCAGCCACCCAAGAGGTAAGCAGAAGCAGTACCCTCTTCCCTGGGTGGCCAGCTGTGTGTGGGCAGCACTAGGATGAAGGTATTTTGTTCAGGTGGATTGGCATTATCACAGGTGAAAGATATTTTCACCTGAGGGAAACCAAGGATCATTGCACTATCAATTTACTAAGTGTAGACATGGGTTAGGTTTTTACTTCATAGCAGATGGTTCAGGCAGGGGTAATTTAGCCAACAGTGTAGAAAGTCCTACTTGAAAAGGACCTGTTTGCAATTTATTGTAATGTCACTTGCGACTTCCTCCACCTGGGGGGTGGTGCAGGGCTGTGGTGGTGTCAGCTGCCTCCCAGCTGCCTCCACCTGGGGCTCATACCTCCAGTGAGGCACTTACACCACTGACCTCAGTGAAAGTAGAAGTAAGTTCCTGAGAGAAAGCACTTCCAAGTTTTACTCCTAGAATGCAACCTCTCGGTTTATTTGTAGCCAATATTCTGATAAAGTCATTTCCTTCTTCTTGGTCAAGTGACATTGACTGTGGCCATTTTCAATTGTTCTTTCAGTACTAATTGCTACTGCACTTGGCTGTAAACTTGACTTGAAATACTAAGAATGGCTTCTTCTTTCATACGGGAGAATTATACCTTCTTTTCTTGTTTCTTACATCACGAACAGCTCAATGCTGACTTCCATTCAGTTCATTTTTACCAGTGCTGCTTCAGGTTTAATGTCACTTCAGCAGGAGTGTGTAAAAAGTACCTCTCAAGTGAATAATATCCCATACACTTTTTCATTAACCTCTCTCATTGATTGGCCAATCCATCAGAAAGCTTCTCCCTAAATCTCCACATTGCAAACTGAGCTGCCTTGCCTTTCAGGGGAACCATGAGCATAATCTGCTCACTGCTCTCTGCCCATTGGAAGCCTGGCATCAGTTGTTCCCCTTAACATCCTCTTTTCTACATCTAGCCATGAGTCTTAAACAGAGGGTAAATGAGCTCCTGCTAGTCCTGGATTGAAATTTCTCCTGACAGTAGATGCCTGATTTCTGCTGGTTGAACTCCTCGTGCCCCTGCAGTGGGAGCAAAGTGTGTGCCTGTCATCGGCTGCAGTTCAGGTGTGCAGTCCAAAGATCAACCTAGTGGAAGCAGTGACACTAAAATATTAGACTGGGCATTAAAGACTGGGGGTTAAATTGTTCCACTTACGTTCCATTGGGATACCACTTTTCTCTCTCTGGCAAACAAAGCTATAAGAAAATCTTCAAATTTCATGAACTCATCGATGAGTGACAACCATCAGGATCCTGTTTGAGATGTAAGAGTGTGTAGTGCCAGATTCTAATCTCAATTAAGAACATATTGACTGGAAGTGCTATTAAGATGAAACAGCTCCATACATGGAATACATTGTATTTAGCCTCAGCTGCCAAAATGTAGGCATCTACTTGAACATAGATGTTCTGTGTTCTGTATGTGGGCAAAAGCTTACAGTCCATGGGGTGACACAGGCTTCTCCAGAGGGCAGTGCAAACCATCCCTTTAATATGAGTCAAATTCCTGAGATCCTGGTCCCTCATGCTTAATTATGAAGAGATCCTACATGATCAGCTTAGGCTTAGATACCTAACCCTAAGATTTAAGTTAGATGAAGTGAATCCTATGCTTGATTTTGTTAAAAAGCATTAAATTCAGACACACTTAAAAACAATCAAATGGCCAACATTTTGAATATGGATAAGTACTTGGAAGAAAAAAGGTGCTGCATCTTACAGTGCATTTCAAATTGTTCTGACATGTGTGGGGAAAGCCAGGGTATTGGTTAGAAATAGTGGTAATTTTTGCTTTTGAAGATGCCAGTATTCAGTAAAAGCTAAGAAGAGCCAAGCAAAACTCTTAAGATGAAATTAAAGATCCCTGGGGACTGAGGCAAATGAACTATTTTTAGCTTAAAAAGATAGCATACCAAAAGAATAATACAGTTACAACTACTTTTATGTATTCAGGTCTGGAGCTTTTCCTCAATGTGCCCTCTGTGAAGACTATTTTCAGAATAAATCTAGGAACAGAAGCAAAATAGACAGGATTCCAAAAGAATCATTTGTTTAAAGGCTACCAGCCTCTTAATATATGACACCTATCTCACCAATTGTTACAGGCTCAGGCTAGCTAAATAACATGGCTGGGAATAATGTAAAAGGGTTTTATTTACTTTAGTGATTTGAAGCTTCCTGTGGAAATAGCTCCCAGGTTTCCTGATGGAAGATTTTGTTTATCTTTGCCAAGCACCATCAGGAATCTCAAAATAAAATGCGCTTAGTGACATTGGGAAACCAGGGAGATAAGGCAGAGCTGTTCCTGTTTCACCCTCTGTAATTGCAAACACACCCATGGGCCTGCTGTGTGCCAGCAAAACAGCCCAAAATGTAGGGAAAGGGGCAGGCTGGAGGAAAGGGTGCTAATACAATTAAATTTGACATAAAGGTGTTACAGAGACTGCTTCCATACCAGTGAGCAGGAGAGCTTTCAGAAATCACCTTTCTACTTTGTTTTTATATAAGTTTCACAGCTACTTTTGAGTCTTGAACAACGATTTGCTTTTAGAGCCAAGTCAGTGAAAATACACCAAAAATGCCCTTCATCTGACAGAAGCCATAGGAAAGCTACTCCAAAGCCCATGGTGTTTGTATCATACACCCTCAGGCATAGTGTATAAAATCATGTATATCACTCTCAAACTTCCTAGGAAAAGATAGGCAGGTTTCACTTTAAGGCCAGAAATAATGATATTTACAGTAACTAAAGAAAGTGCTTGTTCTTCCTAGGTTCTCTCTGTTGACACTAATTTCCTTATGTTTACCTTTCCCTGAAGGAGTGGAACTTGTCAACTACAAACTAGGGCTGCTGGGACACGTTCTGCCTTCCACCACCTTCCTAATGGTTTCTGCCTCCAAAAAAGAGACCCTTCACAGCACTGCAGCCACTTCACTGGAGTATGTGCATTTTCTCATCCCCAGAACAAGGCCTGAGGAAGATTGCCTTCAAGGAAAGGGATCTCCCTGTTAAGAACAGGCTTTGTCTCCATCTGCCCTTTGGAGTAATTTCTGGCATGTCCCTTTTACAGAGGGCAGCAGCTCCTTTTCCTACAAGGAATCATCCCCTCCTGCTTAGACACTTCTCTTACTTTTAGACACTTTTGTGTGGCTCAGGCTGACTTCAAATGGCGCCAGCAGACTCAACAACATAAGATAAACTAGCCCTAAGCTGTCACACAAAACCTGAAGTATTGGTTTTGGACTCATCAGAAGGAAATACTTTGCAGTGTCCTGTTCACATCCATCAGCATTTAAGGATCTCAGATTTTTACTCCCTCAGTGCATTTTTCAGCACATTCTGGACATGTTTGTTTCTTGATGTGAAACACAGGCTGTACCCAGCCACAGCAGTTTGGTCTCAGCCTGATGGAAGGGAATTATGGTGAGCATAACTGGATTTTTACAGGAACCAAAAAACAGTATTGTTTACACTGCTTTCAATCAATGCAAGTGAGTGTCAGAGGATGATCAGGACTTTCCATGTCACACAACTGAAGTGTTCATCTCCAGGAACTCATCAGACAAATGCATTTCAGCTTCACTACCCTATTAAGAATGTTTGCCACCAGTCAAGATATTAAGAAATTCAAAGCCATAATAAAGCTGACACTCCTCTTTCTGAACACCAGCCAATATAAGATTCTTCAAAGGGAAGTCATAATATTCTGCATGTTCTCGTGCAAGCTTTAGTATCAAGGAGAAGGATTTCCTTCCATCCTTGTTTAAGATCTGAGAATGTTAGGTCTAAATAGGAAAACTACATCCTTCATGTCACTGCACTAAAATACTTGAAACCACCATCAAGACCTTGAAAGGGAGATTTGGATACAGTGAATGGGGTCCATCAAAGTACAGCTTCATTTGGTTTCAGGATCTTCCATGTCATACTGTGAGTACTGAGGAGTAAGAGTTAGAGAAGGCCAAATTCAACATCTTGCACATTGAAAGAGTAACATTCTCAGTGAATGATTCTCAGTGACTCCTCAAAGTTTCATGTGAAGTACCCACACAAAGATGAAACTATCATTGGCACGTTAATTTATGGAGACCTGTGTGGTGTTCAGCTTTCTGTCCAAACACATGCAATGTGAGGATAGGGATGAAAGCAAAACTGAGAGTGGGGACAGAAGTCATCTTTGAGGTGGCAAATGTTCTTGTCACTTCCATTAATAGAACACGGAGACATTTTTCTTGTTTCTGTACTTTGACAAACAACCTGCCTATGTGTCACTTATCTGTTTATACTTCCCATGCTTCTTACCAATTTTCTGTATTTAAAGATAACTGGCACTTTCTAAATGTGAAAGTGTGTTATGACATGGAGATTTAACAGCTGTAGACACCCACAAAGTCTGGCAGGTGAAACTGTACGAGCAGCACAACAGTGGAGACCTAAAAAAGAAATGACGAGTGCTTGCAGTGGTGCCCATCTGCTGGCATGACAGGGAGTTGTGCTGCCTTCTGGTAGCTAAGGCCTGAAATTTTGGTGAGACGGTGCCACAACTTGTCAAGAGCACTGACTACTACTCATTGCTACTCTTCTGTGTGGGCAAGAGTGATACCGCAAGCTGGATGGAAGCCAGATGGAATCTGGGCAGATTCAAGGAAGACTCCAAAATCCTGGAGGTGCCAGAAAAAGACATTGGTGCCCAAGATATCTTTTCTTCTCTTTTACCTGTTAGAGGAAAGGGTGCTCTCCTGCAAGCACAAAACCAGTTCATCTGGGTCAACAGATCTACTCAGCTGGGGACCAGCTCTGTGGAAAGGGGCCTGTGGTGGACAACAAGCTCAGCATGAATGAGCAGGGTGTTGCTGTGGCAAAAAAAAAACAAACGTCAACAGGCTGCTGGGTTGCACCAGCAAGGGCACCACCAGCAGAGATAAAGAAGTCGTTACACTCTACTCAAAACTTGTCAGGCCACATCCAGAGTACTGCATTCAGTTTGGGTGCCCTCCATACAAAACATGTAGAAAGTCTGGAAAGGGTCCAGAGAGGTGCCATAAAGATGATCAAAGGACTGGAAAGTCGGCCATATGAGGAGAGGCTGAGAGAACTGGGTTTGTTCAGCCTTGAGGAAAGGCTTAGAGGAGACCTTATCAACATATTCCAGTATTTAAAGGGTGGCTAAAAAGAAGCTGGAGACTCCTATTTTACAAGGAGACACATGGAAAATATGAGGGGTAATGGGTACAAGTTACTCCTGGGGAGATTCTGATTGGACACAAGAAGAAATTTTTCATGATATGGACAATCAGTCACTGGAATAATCTCTCCGGGGAAGTGGTGGATTCCCCAACACTGGACATTTTTAAGATCCATCTGGACAAGATGCTGTGCTTTTCCCCAGACAGGTTGGACCAGATGACCCTTGAGATCCCTTCCAACTTGATATTCTATGATTCAGCTAGTCAGAATATTTTAAAAACACAGAGTTTGGGAGGGGGAACATTTTTTGAAGTAGCTTTTCCTTTTGTTTTTTTTTTACCAAATCTAGTGAGTGTGTGTCTATTCTCTTTTGATATCTCTCGGAATAGAAATAGAATGAGTTTCACTAAAATAATTCATCAGAATTATAAGCAAGAGAATGACAACATAAAAACCCCAGAGATTATGATTTGGGGATTAAAGCATCTAAATATTTTAGCCTTTTTGCTTTTTCTCATATTTTTGAGTGAATTACATTTTTTTAATGATCTACCATGAAAATTGCCAACAGCCTAAGTTTATAAAGCTACCACTTTTATAAACAAAACAAAACTTTTGACAGAAAACAAATCCTTTGTAATTGCATGTGCAGACTTTATGTTGCTGAATAATGCACTAGTTATTTCCAAAAACACATTGTGGGCTTTTTTCAGGAATTCCTGAAGTAAAACATTAAGTCATTTGTTTGTGAAAACTCCAAACACATCTTGTAATGCAAAAATAACAGAAAGCATACTCATACGTGAAGATAACATGATAGGAATTCTCAGTGCCATGGTGCAAATTACATTCCAGGCTGTCCTTCTCAGAAGAGGAAACAAAACTCTGTAGTCTGTATCCTAACATTTTTCCACCTATAAGTTGCCATTGTCCCTGAGATCTGTGAGAGGTACCCCAGATATCCCTAGCACCATTCTGCCTGCAGAGACTGGCACTGTTCTAGACACTCTGTTGGGTGGTGGGCAACAGAATGAGGCTGTAGACTCTGTCAATGTCACACATGAAACTGGCTTACTAGTGGGCGAAAATACACTAAAATTTCATGTATGAAATGACTGCAGAGATGAACCAAAATGGGGAATTACTCATTGCTGTATTTGTGAGTAATTTCTGTCATGCTTGATATTTGAGGGAGGAATGAGTCAGTCACCAATTTGGCGTCCCTAGAAATCCAGACCAGCTGCTGTGAAGCCTACCAGCATCACCCAAAAGCATGGTATGAGTTTACAAGTGCATACATTACAGCAATTCCAAAAACGTGGTATATTAAAAAGCCACAACAGCCTTACAGTTATAATTCCAGGATCAGGAAACACGTTTGACTCTATAGAAGAGTAGATCTTACCTGTTACGATAAAACTGACATTTCTTTCAGATTTTCCCACTTTATTGGATGCCACACAGCTGTAGATCCCAGAGGATTTGGCTTCAGCTACAACAAGAGTGCTAGCAGTCTGCAAAATAAATAAGAGGTTTAGTTCTCGTTGGCTCAAGAACTCAGTTAAAGCTTGCCTTCTCTTTTTCCTACATCACCATTGGCAGTCTCATGACCCACTCTTTCCATTTGTTCAGTGATGGGCACCTCTGGGGCTATTTAAAGGAGATGTCACCATATACAGTTTTGAAAAGGACAGGAGAATAACAGGAAACAAGCTCCTTGGGTGACCCTTATATCATCAAAGCCATCATGACCAGAAATCTTTGAACGTGTCTTTCAGATTGATTTATCTCTCGCTGGTGATGTCATGGCAAGCTACAAGACATGAAGCACGACACAGTGTGTTTCACACAAGGAGATAAGCAGCCTGTAGGAGAGCCAGACTGCAAAGGGAATAGGTGAGGCATGCCTCAGGCATTTGGATAATCCTAGGGGAAAAAAGTAGTTCAATTTGGCACTAAACTAGTTTGATTTCTTTCATTTTCCCACATACATGTCAGGTGAGACAAAATGGCAGCAAAAGAGATGTTTACTCATCTTCTTTTGTACTGTTTTCTGTTCTTGGACCAAATATTTCTATTATCAAATAACAATATGTCAGTTTTATTTATGTTATATTCTATCAACATCTTAAGAGATCCAGCACACTAAATATTTTCTCAAGTTATATGACTTGAAAGATAAGAGCTGGAAAGGCCAGGGACCAGAAACACCTAATGTGCCCTTAGAAGCATAAAAACCACTGTAAATAATAAGAGTTATACTTTTAGAGTGATGGAAAGCCATAGTCCAATGTCTTGGGCACTAAGCAGAAGACGAAACTTATACAGAAACAAGTGACGTGTCATTCTGTTATGGAGTTGAGACACGAGGCATGGACATGGACTTCATCAGTGTAATGTGCTCCCAGTTACAGCTTGGTACCTTAATTTTCCATCTTTCTGTTGCCATTTTACTTGCTCTGTAAAAACATGGTTTGGCTGGAGTTACGGCCATGGTTTGGACGGTGCCGAACGGAAATTGTGGGCCTTCAGAATTCCACTGTTTGGAATTGTTTGGCTTTTCTAAAAATCTTAAAAATAAGTTCTGTGCAATTAATACATTCTTTTAAGTCTGCCTGATTGCTGGAGTTCAGAGACAAGCACAAGAGGGTGAGGCAGTAATAAATAAGGACCAGTTATCTACATTTTTACATAAACACTGACTGAACATTTGCACTGCTTTTGTCTCCTGCTGGGAGAATCCATAGCTATCACCAAACTCCTGTTGAGCTCCTAAATGACACAGATCTTCTGGTTTCCCAAAATCATTCTTTAGTAGAAAGAGTCTATTACTTTTCCTACTACTCAAGCAAACAAAATAATTTGGTTTTGACTTACTTGTTTTAGAAGACTTCACTATGCAAATTCACTACAAGTAATGCTAACAGTACCTCTACCCTGTTAAATTATCTCAGTGGCCAACTACCTGTCTGCTAACACACTACATAATATTTCTAGCTATAATTTCTATAAACTACCTTTTTGGATCTTCTGTGAGATGAAAGAGGGTCAGTAATACCGGATAGATAATTACAGCTCTTAGAAAAAAATCATCCTGTTTTGCTAAATTCGGTAGGCTGACCTCTACAAATTTCTTATTATAAAGGGTGGGCCCAGCCCTGTCCATATTTTGTCATTCTCTTTGAATTTCTTCCAGGTTCTAAACATATTTTTTAAAGAGTGGATACAGAGCACAGCACCAGGATTCTTGCATCTGTTTTATCAACACTAACTCAGACCAGAAGGAAGTCCCACAATATCTACCACAGAAGGTTAATGTGGGTGGTTAAAAACTTCTTCTGCCATGCCAGACTTTCCACCAAAAAATAGCCTTTTTTCTGCTAGTTGGTATTACCTCACAGAAACTTTGCCCAGGATGCAGCTGTGACCTAACATGCACAGTGAAGGAGAATGAAGCTCTTGCTCTCTGACTCCAGGACATCTGTCTTTACTATACACAGAGGCAGAGCATTTCTGAGCCTGAAAAACACATGCTGACTATTCCTCCCACAACTACTCCAAAGGTTTGAAAAGTTTTTAGAAGTATCAGACTGCGTTTTGTCCTTATATCATTAGGTATTACTTTTTAATGGAAAATTGTGCACACTATCTTGAGTATTACTGCTTCAGCCCACTGTGAGGTGATTGTTACTTTTATCACACTGAGGATGGTGCGTAGAGTTATGCTAAAGGAGTATGACAGCAGTGACTTACAGATGATGCCTTTTCTTGTGTATTAAATTGTCTGAGAGAACATTCATTGGCCACATTGAAAGCCAGTGATTTAAATTGCCAGCTTTTCCCCCAGCAGTGTTTTGGTTTTGACTAACTGTCCCAAATACTTCTTTAGCATGGGCCAAGGATCAGCTCCAACAGGCAACTCCCATGCAAGCAGTGGCTCTTTGGAAGGCAAGAGAAATAAATGCTGAGAACACAGGAGACCTTAGTGCCAGAGAGCACACACTGGTGTGTTTACTCGACTAAGGCAGAGAAAGCCACAGTGTCTAGGAGGAAGCAAGACTGATTTTGCAGCAGAGCAGAATATTTTAGAGACAATATGTCTCTGCATAAATGTTTTAGCTTATAAATTAGTCACAAGGATAAGATAACATCTCTTTAAATAGTTTGTGAGCCCTCCAGTGGTGCAGTCTGTGTTTTTCACTGTGGATTCCAGCCAAAGCCCACCAGAGAAGCAGTGTGTACAAAACTAAGCCTGGCATACTGTCTATGGAGAAACTATGGCTGTTTGAGATCATTTTGTGCAGCATGGTCCCTCTGTACAGCTATTGCTGAAAAAGAAGCAAAAGATTTTGCAGTCCTGTATCATCTGGCATCACAACAGGGAGTTTCAGGCCCTGGATTTGCAACTACGTTATGTACAGAAAATCTAAATTGAGTTGGCATGATCAGACAGAACAGGCAAATCCCTCCTGGCATGCTCAATATCTTGAGCGTCATCTGTCCTCAAACCCCATTTATCACCAAAGTTTTGGCCCTTTATGCCTTTTTTCTACTCCCATCATCTCAGCTGAAGCACCATGTTACTGGCTCATCCCAAAGCCAGGAGCTAGGGAAGTAAGTCCCATACTGCTGCTGCTTTGCTGGGGAAATAAAAGAGGTGTAAGGCAGAAATCCTAGGAGATAGAAGAGGAATTCACAGATTTGTTTGTGGTGGAAACTGATGAGGAAAAGACTGGGGAGGCAAAGAGAATGCAAAGCAGCTGACACGATCATTGCTCTTGGAGCCATGGTGGGCTGGTCTTTCCCCTGGAGGGTCTGCTCAAATTTCTCTTTTCTCAAAGTAGCTGAGATAGACAATTTCCAGTGCTCCAGCTGATGGCAGAGAAGGAAAAGAAGTTTTCAGAAAATGCTTGGCAACTTGACTCTTATGGGACTCCCAGAAGGCCTCTGCAGACACTGACGTGAACTTGCTCTGTTCAGAGATTGCTGCCCTGACTTCTTGAAACAGCTCATGTATTTAAAAAGCAAAATACTGCCCTTTCAACATAGAGCACATTAGTGCAAGTCTGTCAGTTACTGCCGATTCCCTTCTAGTTATGCTTTTAAGAAGAATTATTGGTTAAAAAAAAAGGAAATAAATGAAAATATGCTCTCTTTACACCCTTGGATTTATCTTTGTCTAAAGAAATATCATTTAGGAAGATCCATTTCTAAATATTGGTAGCACACTGCTGGATTGGTCTGTCTGTGCCAAAGACGTACGATCTGCGTGCCTCACATGTTGGCAAGGAGCATCAGTGCAAAACATCTGGTCAACACGTTTCACCTTTAGGACCACCATGGAAGAAACACCAAAATATCCTCAACAGGAGGACACGAGTATGTGCATGAGAGTACCCACTTTCCCCCTGGGGTCAGACAGAAAAATCGCTATGAGCTGCTGCTGTATATCTAGCAGAGATGTGTTTTCCCTGGCATCCTGTGCTGTCCTGCAGCTCAGCAGCAGCAAGCCCCAAATTCTGCTGGTTTTAATCTCACCAAGGGCTTGGCTCTGCTGGTACTTCCCAAAGATTCATTTTAAGGTGTTGACAGCAATGCTAGTAGCACTCGGGAAGGCTCCAGGACAAGTTACAATGTGCTGAAGAGAGGCAAGTGGTGCTCCCACTGCTATCTTTAGCCTGGGTTCTGAGGAAGATCATACTGTTCGTATGTTCATCTGTCTGCCAGCCTGTCCATCTGTCTGCCAGTATCCTCTCCTCCCCCACATGCTCAGTAATTTTTGGGTCCATTGTCCTGTTTCTACCAAGACTTATTGACAACTCAAAGCTCATGAGATCTCACGCATTTCATGAAAACCAGCTGTTGGGTAGAGGAGAAAGATCAAAATGCTGCTGTAGTAAGCTAAACAGCTTTCTCTTCCTCATTGGGTTCCAGATGGCCAATCTGCACAGATGTACTAGCCAGACAGCTGGCATGTGTCAGGACTGAGAACAGACACAGCACATGCTTCTCCATCTCATCAGTAATGTGGGAACTCAGAAGAGAGGTAGATGTTTAGGGCTTGGCATAGAAGATGCAGGAGAGATGGAACTCTGTGTTTTTCATTTTGCATGATTTTTTATTTTGCATGATTACACTTATGTCCTGGAAGGATTGACACTTCTGACTATCTAGCACTCCACTTTGGAGGGTTACACTTTTTAATACTACCACCAGTCACGCTGACCCATCTTTGCCAGCCAAACCAGAGATGCACAGGGGTTAGTCTAAATTTTGTCTTACAGAATCATGTTACAGGGCCATTACTTTCCATTTTCCATGAAGTCAAGTGGCGTTGTCATTCACAAGTGCTGGAAACACTAAAAACCTGTGTCAGTTAGGTGTATATATATATATATACACTTTTACACACACGCAGAGACACACACACACACACATATGCATGTTAAGCTCCAATGTCATGCATTACTACCCTTCATACACAACACCTGGAGGCATACCCTGTGACACAGGCCCAGCTTTCGTGGTACCTGCTATTGGTCAGTGGTATTCCAACATTTGCTAGCAGCGGAGGCATGAGGCAGTCAGGGACATTCTGTTCCATTTCAGGTTCTCAATAGGTTAGCTCCCATAAACAAGAGGGTTTTGTCTCATTCCCTCCAACTTTTGCTTGTACCCAACTGCCCTCCTGTCTACTGTCTCCTTCCCTTGGATTTATAATCCTTTTTTCTTGGCCCACACTTTTTGCTTTCCCTCATCTGAACTTGCCTTCTTAGTGGTCTTCTGCACATGCTGCATGCCCAGGATCCTTGTTGACTTCTCCTACACTACCCTGTCCCTTGTACCCCTGTAGCAGGAGTACCAAGTGCCTTCAAAGCTGCTGATAAGCCAGTGTGTGCCTGCACACCCGGGACAGAACACACTGGATGCCTGCACTGCTACCAATTGTATGCACCAGCACAATGAGCACACCAGCCCTTTTTACCTTATTATTGCAGGTCATTCACTGACTGACATTCTAATGAACACTGACCATGCAAAGAATCAGTGTTAGCCCTCAGTTAGATACAGCAGTCAGTCAGCTTTAACTAGGAACACTGAGAAGTGATGGGTGTTAGTAGCTGAATGACAGGAGAGTCACGATAGGCCTAAGAATAGCGCAGATTTGTAGGAAGTCACTGAAACGTCCAACAAAACGAGAATGAAAACATTGGGTGGGGGAATCAAGCCACTTCAAGAGCTGTCTTATGATTAAGTATTATGGCTTATGTTACCAAGTTCTTCCATTGTACCACTCGAGTTTCTCAATGTCCTCTTAGAGAGGCTTTAGCGGAAATGTTACTAAAACACTGTTGTCACGGTTTCTCTGTCACCAAAGAATAATGTAGTGCAGGCTTCCTGCACTACTTTAACTGCACAGGCACAGGGCTTGAGGCTTTTCTAACTTTAAAATATACTTGTGGCTACCTTGATAACCACAAACAAACAACCCAACACAGCAAAGAGCCGAATTGGAGGCGCTTAGATGTTGCACATACAGGAAACGTGGAACTGGCACAGTGTCTTTGGGAAGGTGAAAACAGCTACCTTCATTGCTAAAGAAACCTGTTGATCATCCCTTGTTCATCTCTTCCCTTGCTTACAATAATCTCATCCTGTGACCACACGCATTTCTCCTTTCATGCTAACCCAAATGTGAGACTTTCTGAGTTTCTTCATTCATTTCCTACCTTTGTCTCCTGTATCTTTGTTGTTTCCATTGAGCTCTGATATTGTTTTTACCACACTTGTTGTGTTGGGATGTGGAAGTGGGGTAGACACTGTTTATTTAGCAGGGTACCACCGATGTTGAAGTGCCCCAGAGAGCTGTTCACAGCTGCTTGCAGGAATAGAACTGCTCACAGTAGCAGTCCATCAGAGACAGACACTCGTGATGACGTGCTGCATTCAGTGAGCTCAGTGCTATTAACACTCCGACAATATCGCTGCAGACGGGCAAGGGTTCTGTCTGAACTGTCTCTTTGAGTTGGCTCAGGGAGACTGAGAGTGAGCCTTGGACTGCGAAGAGTGAAAAGCCATAGACTCCCGTGGATTTAAAAGAACAATCCTGGATGCTCTAGAGCAGCTGTGTGTGCACTAATCATGCAACTCTCAGCTTGGCCAGGAGCCTGGGCTTAGAGAGCATTTTTTTACTTACAATAGCAGTCCAGCTGTGCTTGAAAAGCTACGGAAGAGCAGCAGAAATAGAGAAACTTTAGAAAAGCTGTGAAAAAGCTGAGTACAGAGATTGTTTCACTAACCTCCCCCTCCCCATAGGGACCAGGAGGAGTAAAGCAAAGCAAAGCAAGGCAGACCTTTCTTAGTTGAACTAAAGAGCAAAAAGACAAGGAATACGAGGGAGGACCAATGAATTTCACTGCAAATCCTTCCGTGCAAAGATCATTCCTTGGTTCATTTCTGGGCACATTTTTGAAAAGGGCTGCTTGCCAAAGACTTGCAGTTCGGCTGCAAGGAGCCATTATTAGCATCTTCCTCCAGGGAGGAATTTATTTGCTGTTGACTGGAAGTTGCTTTGACATTTTAGCCACTCCTTTTCCACTGTCTCCAAAATGCATGGTACACAAGGAGAACGAGATCTGGTCATTAGACCTCTCCTTCTGCACCCTGTGAACAGATAGGATTGCACCCATAGCATGGCTATATGACTGCTGCAAAAGAATTGATTCTTATCATCTTGTTCATCATTCCCCCTGTGGAATAGACTGTGTCTTCCTGTGCCTGAAATGATTTCCCTTTCCTCCTTCAAATCCCTCCTTATGTTTTGATTTTCATGTGCTTTCCTATGATAGTATTCCTAGTATTCCTAGGAAACTGTTTGCTCCCATCTTTGCCTTGATCTTGATGCACGTAGAGCTGGACAGCTAAATAGAGCAAATGCCTCACTGGGATCCAGCCTGTTCCCACGCGCTGGAATGGTGCCATGAACACCTGTGATACTTTCTAAATAATATAACAGCCAGAGAAAATGCAGTCCCAGATCTGACACTTGGCTGCACGTAAAACCCTATTTATTCTGCGGTGTGTGAAAGGGCCTTGACATGAGAATAACTACAGTTTATATTCATTTTCATACGCAGGAAACTGAAAGCCACCATCAAGGAAAAGAGACCTACAACCCCAGTGCCCTTAGAATTCCAAAAAGCATTTTGGTATCATTAAAAATGAAAGGCCTAGAGTAATATAGGCTTTAAAATTTATAATCTCTTTAGCTATTACTGCTATTGAACCAAACTAGCCTGTGAAAACAGCCTCTGTGACAGTGTCATGACACCTGAGCAGCTCTGTAGCACAGGCCACCCAACCACACCAAATCAGTCTCATGTCTATCCCAGGGAAGTGCAGCTGATCTAGGGTATCCTTGATTTGAGGCTTTAAGTGATGGACAAGCCTCCTTAGCCCCTGGCAAGTTAATCTCACGGGCTTTCTCTTCCACATGAGACACCAATAGACTACAGGCCCACACACCCTTCAGAATTATCTGCATCTCCCCATGACCCATAAAGGGATGCTTGACTTGGACTAACACCTAAATTTACGTGGTTGACACTGCTGGGATAAATCTCATCTTGCTGTCTCTGACTGAGACCTCCCTTAAACTTTGCTTCCATAATGTGGATTCTTTTGGCTCTTTAGAATTTGTTCCAAAAAAGGCACGGCCATCTAATCAACTAGGACCACATCTGTGAATAAACTGACTAATGAGAGTAAATAGTTTAATTCTCATAGGAAAAACAACATGAAATTGTGCAATTGCACAAAATGAGGCAAAGATGGCCTGGAACCCTGCCCTGTGCTCCTGAGGTACCCCAAGATACTTCAGACTATGAATAAGAGAGCAGATACAGTGAATCCCACTGATACACTCTCTTGGCATGTCACTTACCTTAATACGACTGCCTCCAGAAAAAAATACTCTCAGCAGATAAATACCAAGTATGAAACTTACTGCATGTATGCAGGTCCTCAAATCTAAACAATATAAAAATGCTGGCTTCTTCTCTGTTACCTTGCTAGCATCTTGCAGTGCCTTTTCAACACATGCTGTCACACAGAAAGGTTATCTACTCCTAGGAATCCTACCTTATTTTTGCCCTCTATTACAGCTGTTCTCTCAGTGATGCTCTGGATCCTGTTCCCTATGTTGCTGCCAGCTTTCAGGATGAAAGATCCTTCAGTATAAAAGCAAAATCCGTGCCTAAAGACAACAAAAAATTGAAAGGTTATTCATTTGGTGATAGACATTCAACACATAAGACAAAACAACTGTTTTGAAAACAGCGATCAGTCAGGAAAACTGCAGTTGCTGTGATGACCAGGAAAGTTGCTTTTCATTAAATCTTGAGGTTTGGAGCCTGATAATTGGATTCACTTCCACAGCCACTCCTTGAATATTAGCTCTCTGGAGTCAATGTTCACGTTTAACCCACTGCAAAGTCTGAGGTGAGAATTTACAGTCAGAGCCTAAATACAGGGCTATACAAGACTGACATCCCATTTCCAATGCTCCTGTTTTCAGACATTGCCAAAACATGAGTTCATACTATTTTTAGCCTCTAACTCAAGACAAATTATGTTTGTTTCAAGATGCATACCATAATGCATTGGATGTTCTTTTACTCTGTGCAGGTTCTTTTTGTTTTAACAAAAGATTATGACGGTTTTCATTTCTGAATATTTTTTCGTTCAGTTTACAAAACAGTAAGTTATTAATACTGAGGTTCAATGATTACAAGACACACAGTAGAAATAAACATAATCCTGCAAATGAACAAAATGAAGTTAAACAAAACTATACCCAAATGACAAAGGGATTTAAATGATAATTTAACTGGAAGAAAATCAAATACATTTCAATGAATGGAAGTCCTAGAGAAAAAATGTTTTTGCCTTATGGAACAAATTGGCTTGTAATCAGAACATTCAGGTGTGGTCATGGGAGAGCTAATTTGTTTCTTGAAGTCTGATTTGGTACACATGGAAATAAACACACTGGAATGCTTCTTAAGTGCTGCCTGACCCTATTCTTCTTTGAGAATATCTAAGTTTCAGATATTTCATCTAGAATTTAGTTGTTGCTTGTTCAATGCCAGCGTCATTGGCAGAGATTAACCCTTCAGCTTGATGAAGTTCTTTCAAATACACTATGTTCTTTGGATTTGAAAGATAATGGCTGTAGTATCTGCAATCAAATAGCTCTGACTTGTATAACAGTTGTTTGGAGAAATGAACTTTAAAGCCCAGTGACTGAAAAACAGAATATGATGCAATCCCAGCCAAAGAATGAGGTTCATTTCCCTTCAGCCAACTGTGCAGTTTGCTTTGCACAGTAAACTTTGTGTTGTTTAGAGTACCAATGGTACACCAACTTTACATGCCTTTTTTTAATTGTGCAGCTTTGCGTCAAACTGGCCAATGACTTAGCAGATATTACAGCTTAAAGAAATAATGACGTGGAAACTAACTTGGGCTGCCCAAATTTCACAATGTGCACTGAAAGGATCAGTGTGTTGAAAAGACAAAGAAAAAAAACTAGGGGAAGGCAGGGAGAAGAGCATATTTAGTTTGCCATGTCTTAGGGATGAGGACAGTGTTATGCCTTTGTTGATGCTTAGCACAATGAGGTGATGATTACCCATTAATACCAGAATGCAAACCACCATCATAACTCCAATAACATCACAATAACAAGAAAAACACATGTAAAGTGCTAGATTAGCCCTGGAGGCACATATGTGAACTCTACTGATGTCACATTCCAGTCTATATCCAAACTGGCGATTACAACGTTAATGCAGTTAGAGTAGAAAATCGAGTACACTTCATAGCTGTTGTCCATGGTTTTAATAAAAAAGGAGTCACAATCAAGCTGAGAATGCTGCATCCAACATCACACAGCTGGAGGTGTGAGTAGTGTTGTACACACATCAGCTCCACTGACTGCTGGATCAGCAAACGTTTATGGATCAGTTGCAGCACAGCTGCCAGGCAGAGTCTAGGAGAAGACTCAAACTCATCCCTTTGGATGTAGAACCAGATGCTTCCTCTCATCAGCTGCCAAATCCCTTCACTTTAACCTCAAATACACTAAAATAGCTCAGGGACAACACAAGAGCTGTGTCCACTATCCTGAGCTGGCTACTCAGGTTAATACTCCAAGTCATCCCACCTCTTACTGCTGCCAAGGGTGCCATGTGAAAATGCTGCCTAGGCCAACAGCATCAGGTAGAGATGGGGAAGGGAAAAATTAGTCAAAAGTCCTGCCTCTTAACCTGACCTCAGCTTCTAACAACTAGCATTTTGTAACAGAAAGAGAAAAGGTTCTGCTGAACTTACATGTAATCATCAAACCAAATGTTTGTGTTAAGTACAGATGCATGGAGAGAAAGAGAGAAAAATGAAAACACAAAAATCCATGCTGGCTGGAACAAAAATGGGCAATCATCTTCCTGTTAACTCGACTGATGTTTCATAGCGTGTGTCCTCACATAACATCAACTACATATTTTTCTGATTTCAAGGAAATTACCAATTTCTTCAAACTACCCGCTCACTAAAATAACAAGGGCATTGCATTTTTAGCAAGAACTGTCTGTGTTTGCAGGGAAATCCCACTGCATTTTAGATATTTGAATCTTACGCCAGATATCTCCAGAGTACATGAATTCCTGAAATGTTTTGTTGTGGGATGAGCCTCGGTGCTTTGCATCTTCAGGAAATCTTACAGGAGGGTTACTGCTGGGTTAGTGAATGAGCACACAGTGTGCGCAGGGATTGATAAACAAGTTGATATCTGCCAGCACATTTCCACACATTTCTTTCACCTCTGTCCCTGCAGACCCTTTCACATTTCTACTTTGTGGGTGCAACTCTGCATGTGTAGAGATCCCACACAACAAATGCTAATGGGGGTGTGTACAAACCTAAGTTTATAGAAGTTATGCAACCTCAGAGCGAGGTAGTCAGACTCTGCTGCCTTAATGGAGCACTGGTAGAAGCAGAGCACTCTGGTTAATCACACCCTAAGTAGTTTTTTCCCATATGCCTGCATGCATGCTGGCATGCACATTTGCAGGTGTGCACCCACACAGGCACGCATCAGCCTTTGTGTCAAGAGCCTGAGAAAAAGGCTATTCTTTTGTAAAAACAGGAGCCACTAATTCTCTGTAATGTTTTCAGAGAAGCTGAGCACAGGGGGAAGGAGAGGTGAGAGTGGCTCTGCCTGTGGCAGGGTGAGTTCTGCCATCAGACCTGTTCATCACCCAGAGCTTCGGGATTTTACACAAATTTGGAGAGGCTGGGGGTGGTTTATGCAACCAGAAGCAAGTCCAGCTTTATAAAAGGTCTGTGATGTGCAGAGTTGGCACCCGCAGGGACCCTGGAGAAGTGGCTGGGGGGAGGGGAGCAAGCCTGCTACTCAAGAATACATCAAGCCCTTGAGGAAGCAGAGTGTGCCATGTTTGAAGATGCAAAGATAATCACAGTGCTGGGAACCGTCTTGTGTAGCGGAGGAAACCAAACAACAAGAGGAAAGCAGCATATGCTCGTGATTTCGCACAGGAAGCGAGCAGCACCTCCTGCCAAAGCGAGATAAGAAAACTCCCATGGCCTATTCTGGACAAGGCTGTGGTGATCAGCCTTCGCTTCACACTGTCCTCGCTGCGCTCCACGGCCCGCTCCCTTTCCTAACGAGTTTCAGAGCCCTCACTTCTGTTGGCATGCAGCATGCCAAGCACAATAGCAGGGTGTATTTATAACCATCAACAGGGAAAAGTTTCCAGCCTAAGAGTGTACTTCATGTCATCTTGATGTATTTCTCTGAAATCACACTACAAACCAGCTCCAAGCTAAAGTCCTGCCAATGAAACTACTGGTCTCAGAAGAAAAGCTGCTCAGTGATCTATAGCAGAGCATGGGAGCTGAGGTAAGCAATTTGTCCAATTATTCATAGGGTGGTTTGATGCCGAGTATGACAGTCAGTTCTGATTGAAAGCCCCAGATCTAGCCTGTTCAGACACATCTTCCCCATCCCAAAGACAGTACTGCAGTTTTCAGTTCAAGCAGTGCAACAACAAACACCAGTTAAAGAGCCTCAATCCACAGATCAGTTGGAAAAACACTCATCTTCTTGTCTTCCCAGCTTCTCTCTCCCAAGCCCTGCTGCGTGATTCCAGAGGCCATTGTAATCGTTACCTCGTGTAACATCTCATTCAACTCTCTAAGCATTCCTCTTGGCAAAGCCCCGGGCAGCCTCACTCACACTCTCATTCACTGGGGTAGTATTTGTTGGGAGGGAGAGGAAACCATCCTGTCACCAACAGTGCCCATTTTTTAGAGTGATTATTGGCAGTCACCATACTTTTCTCAGCAGCCATAATTTTTTTAGGGCAGCAATTCCTAGCAGAGTCAGGGCAATGTTACTACAAATTCAAGTTGGGCTGACTCACATCTTTTAAGAGGCAATGGTGATGACACTAATGTTAAGACAGGAAGTCTGGAAATTCCTGGAATTGTAAAGAATACATAGGAACTGTTTTTTATTTGCAAGTTACCAAAAAAAATCTGAATGTCATGGGCCATGCCTTCTCTGCGCCTCAGCGTCCAGTACTGTGTGATTGATAGCACAGGGCTGGTGTAACCACGTGTCCTTGGGAATATTGAGTCAATTTGGAGCAGGAAGCAGAGAGGAAAAATAGTAGCAGGGAGCATGTACAGTTTGTAAAACGTGGTTTATGGGGGTGGGGGAAGGTGAACATGTGCTGGCCCCCTGCCAGCTTTGTCTATGTATGTGATTCTATGATTCTAAGAAGCTGTGGTCCAGGTGCTCCTACTCTAGGTCAAAACCAATCAGTTAGAGGCTGAAATGCTGGCAAAACTGCAGATGGGAGCTCATCCCAAATACCTCCCCTAATATGCACACTGGTGCAGCTAGGAGGAAAACTACAGGTGGCAGGAACTGGATGTATTTTACATTGTTTATTGTTTATTTATATTTATTTATTTAGGATCAGGTCCCTGATGTTCCAAAAGCCTCATTCTCCTGGGGGATATCTCAAAAAAAGTAGGGTAGATGGCATTTAGAGCTTGTGTACTTCCATGGCTCTATTGAAAAAGGAAGCCTTTGATAGCTGCACATTGCCTTTCTTGCTATTACTGACAGGCAACCAGATAACTAGATGGTGTTTCCCTTTCATACTCATCCTTTCCAAACATTATGACTTGCCCTTAACTATTCCAGTTTGCTGCCTGGAAAGCTGATTGATCTGAGCTATCTCTAAAGAAGCAACAAGATCAACAGCAGTGTTACCCACCCCAACTTTCAGTATTTTATCAGCCCACACTCAGATTTCCACAGGAAAAAAATCACTTCTGCAACTGCACACCTGAGCACCCTCCAACACTATTTACTCGCAACAAAAAATGCAGATGACTGAGGCTGAGGGTCACCAAAAAAACTCATTTTGCTTCCAACTTCCTTGCCATTACTTGAGACCTCTGGCTGCTAGGGAACATAGCATTCGAAAGTCATTTTTCATGTGTCTACACATACTGAGGTTATCTGAAATTTTCTCACCTTGTCTTATCAGAAAATTATATTTTGCAGCTTGATCCTAAATTTTCTGCTTCACTCTGCTTAGCATTCTTCATGGACACAGAATACCATCATATTTCAGCCAAACCTACCTTCCTTCCTTGTTATACAACTCTCTTCCCTCCTTTACTAAACTGTGTTCACTCTCATCTCCCTTGAAGCCACTGTGATTCATCCTCCACTTTCTCTGTGCAAAAGCAAAAATCATGTCCTGCACAGAGAAGCAGGATGTTGGCTGGAACTACAGAATTATCACATGAGATTTCCATAAGCACATAGAATTTCTTTCAGGGAGAAAAAAGTGTTTGATTTTGAGAGTCTGTAGTATTGCAAGGAAGAGGGCCTTGCAATTTGGTTGAACAGCCAGAATCCTAAAGAGAAACTCCACAAAACCTCTACATACCATGTTCACTCTTGCACTCAGTTTTTTTTAATATCCAATTTATGTTCCCTGCAAATAAAGTCCAAGATATTGTTCAGACCCTTCTAGTGTAAGTTATTTTCCTTGCACAACTCACTTCTAATACCTCACTCAAATTCTAGACATAATCTTACGTCCATAATATTCCAAGATCCATGTATCCACAACTCCTTTCTTCTCAGAATGCCAAAATTCCCCCTCTTTCCTCTGCTGTCCTAACTGGATCCTCTTGGTTCTAGAAAGTAGTAACTCTTTAGTGGCCTGTTTACACAGTCCTTCATATTGCCCATCTTGCTGACAAGCTGGAAGTACAACTCTCTCTTTCTCCATTTTCCAGTGATTAGCAAAGGAGACAGAGGAGCTGTTGATCCACTGAGGTTGTGTTTTTCAAGATGATTTGTTTTCAACTTTTCTTCAAGTAGGGGTCTGGGAGCAGCTCTGGGCTGACTGGAGTGACGGACTGAAGTCCAGGCAGAAAACAAGGAAAGGATGAGAAAGAATGGAGGGAAACATTTTTAAGGAGAGAGGGGAGTTGATTAGAGGGAAAACAGGAAAAGAAAATACTGACAGGCATGGATGTAAGACCAAGGATCCATCTACCCCATATCCTGTCCCAACAATGACCATATGCAGATGGTTAGGGATGAGTAAGAGCAGGACTAACTTCAGATATTTCCTTCTAATACTCCCCCAGTCACCAATTATTATCAGCTCAGGAACTTCCCTCAATATAGACTGTTTCTACACTTCTCTTCCAAGACTGTAGAAAGTTTTCAAACCCCCAAAATCTTCTGGCAAGGAGATTCACAGATATGCTATCCATTACGTGAGGAGTCATATCTTTTTTCAGTTCCAAATTCTGCTCCTCCTGTCTTCATCTAATGGCCCCTACCTCTTGGTTTGGAAAAGATATACACAACTGATCCTCAGACGTGTGTCCTTCACAAGTCTGTAAGTCTATATCCTGTAGCTCCCAAATCACATCTTTTTCAGTCTGCAAGATTCTTGATCTCACGCCTCACTCATCCTTCACACATTCCTCTCATTCTCTGAAATTCCTTTGATCCTTTTTGATGCTATTCCCGGCGTACCTCCGAGTTTGGCTGCATCCTTTGAAATTCAAGGATCAGAAATGCTCATAGCACAAACGACGTTGATAATTTATGGATTTGTGGCGTTATCATGGTGTTCCATACAGTGGTCTTTATTTCTTTCCTGGTAATTCCTAACACTTCTTTTTTTTTTTTTTTGAGCTGCTCATAGTGGTGTTCACTTTCACAAACTCATCTGTCACAGCACTCAGATCCCTCTTTGTAGTAGTAATGATCAGCCAACAGCTTTTTAACAGGTATTTCACATACAAAAGCAAGATTTTTTTTCCTATGTATATCATGCACATTTTTCTTCAGTGAATTTCACCTGCCACTTTTTCACTCAGATACCCAGATTCATAGACTTCTGCATTTCATTGCAATCAGTCCCTCATCCTTACAAATCTGAATAACTTGTCATCATCAGCAAACACTGTCACCTCCTTAGCACCTTTTCCAGGTTATTTCTGAATGTGTTGACAAGTACAGACCCCAGCACCAGCTCCTGAAAAGCTTCACTGATCATCTCCCTACGCTGCAAGAACTGGTTGTTCCCTCTTAACCTCTGTTTTCTATTTTTTAACAGAATATTTTTTTCTGAGCACGATCCTACCTCACATGCCTGTTCAAAGCCTTCTGCAAAGGCTTTTTGAAAGGCGTACACATAAAAGGAAAGAGGATGCTAACTAAAGTTTGTATATTTTTGTAAAAGGTGTACTCGATCCAGTAATAGTACTCCATTCATAATCACTCCTGAGCACACACAGAGCTTGACCTGGTGCCTTCCTTTGGCCAGGAGCCCCTGCTAGTGCAGGAGCAGGCTTCTGGCTGCAGGCTGGGACACCCCACTGGCTCAGACACCGCCAGCGTGCGGGGCCTCGCTCACGAGATGCAGTGGCCACGTACAGCCTGTCACACACTTTACTTCCTATGGGCTGGGCCACACGGAGTAGAAGATCAAGCAGAAACATCCCACCATCTACGTGACCCCCTAAGTGTTTTTCCTTAAGGCTGAGTGACAGGCTGCACATAGTAAAGCCAAGAGACCACCCTGTGAAGGCAACAAGAAGGAAAAAAAAAAAAAGAAACTGGGAAAAAATAAAAGGAAGAGCAAGTGAAAAAAAACCCCAGCATAGGCAAGTGAGAATAAAAGTGTGATACTAAACAGAGTATCCCTGACCATCTGGATCTTGCTGTAATTCTTATGTTTGAAGATTGATCAATGACAAAATAAATAATACAATGCTTCTTGTTTTAATTTTTTAAAAAAAATTTGATTTGAAGTGATTTGGAAACTAGCAATATTGAAACTTGAAAGCTTAAGATTCTGATTCAACCAAGACCCATAATGAAGTAATTTATACTTGCAGAATAAATTCATCAATGTGTAACCCTGTGGACTGACTGGGGCAAACTCTATTCTGTACATGTATTTGTCAAGCTTATGTAACCTTATGGATGTGCCAGATCTGATTCAAACAGCATTTTGCAAACAAAATATTAAAAAATATTTCAAAATTCTATAATAGTGACTGAAAACAAGGATTTAGCTCTACTCAGAGGAAAGAATGTGTTCACAAGCAAGCACTGGCTTTTGGCTCCCACTGAAAGTGCAAGTGCGATACTTGAGCATATTACTTATTGAAGGTTGAAGCAGGCTGAAGCAGATCAGATGCTGTTTCACTCCTCTCTTTCCTTTGGTTTCAAGTTCCCTGGAAGTCCATGCTGCTGCAATGTACACCCGTGACAGTTCCTCTGCATTTTTTTAAGGTTATGTGAAAAACCACAGGGTTTGACTTTTATTTACACTAATCTATTTCCCCAACCACACCAAAATAAGGGAATAGCTAGTATGATTTTTGGTGTACCCATAAGTACCTTTACATTACTAGATTGCTGTAAGATGATTTACTTGTAGCACAGGGTGGAGGGCACAAAGGCCACCAGCCAGAACCTCAGCCAGTGTGAATGTAGAGCTGAGGATTCAGCCACATGTCAAATTAAACAAAGGCATTTTAGAGCTACCTGTTTGTTAATGGCATCTGACCTACTTATACCAGCTCCAAAGACTCAGACTTTTCCTTCCTGAAATTAGAAGGTGGCATGGGGAACAAAACCAGTCGCTGTGGACAAACTAATGGGCATCAATATTTGCAGACATCCAACAATTAAATTTGGGTGGTTCAGTACATTCCCAATTACGTATAATTAACATTTGTTCTTTACTTGTTCATCTTACATACCTCACTGATGTTCCAAATCTGGTTTCCCCTGATCATCTGTCCAAGCACATCTTAATGATTCTGCCTTTCAATCCCTTATTAATACCCTGACATAAACAATGCAGAAATGCAATTAGACTGCTATGCACACATGGCCTGCCTCCTCTTTCACTGAAGCTGCTGGGAGTCTGGCCATGCACTGTCATTATGAAATTTGACATCTCTCTTTCTGTATCTCTGCAGAAGTTTCAAGGAACACCTCAAGGTGTTTTCCTCCCAGATACTTCATGTATTCAGCTCTCTGTCTCCAGTCCCACCATTAGGTGGTTTTACCACCAAGTAAAGTTTATATCTTGACACTGTAGTCAGGAGAGCAGAGTGTCACGTACCAGTTTCCCCAATTACTTTGTTTTTGTAAGCAGCTCCATAATACTGTTACATTTCTCTCTCCTTATGCAAACACAAGCAGAGGGGGAAAAAAAAAAAAAAAGAAAAAAGAAAGCCAAAAAACCACAGATTGATGTGGTGGCAGGGTTGTAAAATAATAATATAACATTCAGTCTGAGGCTAAACAAAACTGATAGCTCAAGAGAAGGGAGGCAGCAAGGTGATGGGAGAGTTGAAACACCCGTGGTAAAATTACAGTGTTGCAACTCCCTGCAGTTTCTGAAGGGCCAATCAGTCAAACCTTGGGCAGAGGTTGAAGATCCCTATTGAACTGCCCACGTAGAGATGTCCAGAGAGAGAAACTGGCCCCAAACAACACTGCACAGCTGCTGATCAAGCCAGTGCTTCCAGTGAGCAATAGCAGTATTCTACATGCCTTTCTTGGCAGTTTCTGCCAGGTCAGCTTAAGATAAACAAAATCGACTGAAGAGATTCAGGTCAAGAACCATTAACATCAAGCACATTCCCGGCATGCAGACGCTTGTTCTGCAGCCTCAGAACTGATCTGTTTTAGGTGGATTCCAGCCTGCCTGGCTCTGGAGACCCTCAGCAAGCCCTGCTGCTGTCTGCCCCCATACACCTCTGCTGACAACCCAGCCTGAGACAAATTCAGGATGGATAGGATGGCTCCACAGTGGTAGAAAAGAGGCTAAGCAGGCTGCTGGGCACTTCAGCACAAGTGTCCCACTGGGCTGTGCTCTTCTATATCCACTGAACACCTGGGGCTGCCCAGCCTGGGAATGTATCTGCTACAGAGCAGCAACATACGCTGCAGTAACATAGCCCTGGAAAGGCAGTTTCTCAATCATTTAAGAAAGATTAAAATTTTTAATGACTTTTTATTTTATTTTGCATTGTGTCTTCTGTCTTTTGGCTGCCATCCCTACATTTAATAGCTCTGCATAAGCTTTAAAACACCCCAGAATATTGCTTTTTGCCCCAGACAGATTTCCTTGACTGTTCTATGTTTCCTTGTTTTGGTTAACATCAGAAGAGAATCTTTCCACCTACGTATCTAATTAGCTAGCTAGCTAAAAAAAAAGGTTGATTAATGGCAAGAGTTAGTTTAAGCAAAGTAATTGTAACAGAAAACAAAGAACAGGGAATTTTTAATGATGTTGGTCTTTCAACATTTCAAAAATTCACATTTGTTGAGCAATTTACCACTTTTTTTTTTTTTTTTTTTTTTTAAATTTGCTCTGAGGAAACTATGGAAATTATTTAATTTGGCCAGTCTCCTGTTACTGGCCTGAGTGAAGTAGAGAGAAGAGTTATGCAAATTGATTGTATCAATCAGAAAGCATTAAACTGTACCTGCATTTAAAAGAAATGGAATTCATTGAGGCATTTTTAGATTTTTGTAACTGAAATACTGCTTGGAAAATAAAGTGAAAGAAGTATCCACACAACCTTGTTGCTATTAAAGGAAGCCACAGGCAACAGTCCTTCAAAAATAAAAGTATCTAACTTAGACACTCAGTCCCCACCTTGCAGTGACAGTGCTCAAGTGGTGTGAAGTTAAGCACACATATAAATATTGGAGCAAACAGACCTTGGAGCCAATAGTACACTGCAAATTTTTTGCAGCAACAGCATCTTTTTATTCAGAGTGCACGCTCTGTCCTATGACATGGGACTCAGAAATTTCCTGACAATCTCTACTAAGTCACACTGAAGGGTAACCTGTGGGGGTTCATTGACTTAAAGTGCAAGGTACATCTGTGTACAGAAACAAGCACTACTTGAACACAAATAGAGCAACATTTTAGTATTAGAAACCTAATATTGGGCAGATAAATACAAAAAAAATCCTGTAATGGCTGAACAAACAAGGTATGTTTCTTATCTAATGTACAAGGTACACGTACATTAAATGTGTTGTTTAGGCAAACTTCCCATCACACAAAGAGGGAAGTATAATGAAATAGGTGGGATTAAAGGGTTTTCCAATTCTTCAGGGAGAACACCTGAACCAGCACAGACATCAGCCTGAGCAAGGTGTGCCAGCTGCTGAGGTATTCCACTCTGCACCCTTCCTGGAGCAGGAGACAAAATGTAATTACTGAGGTATTTCTGCCTTTCTGCACTAGTTAATTGTCATGTTATTCAGAGGGAATCATCCCACTCCTTTTAGGCAAAGCATTAAAAATGGTGTTCTCCAGACTACTTCTTCACTGAGTACTTAAAGGAGAAGGAAGAGGAGAGGGTTAAAGAGAATCATCACAGAACAATTATAAAGGCAATTTGGAAGCCAGTCTGGAAACAACATTGTAACAGAGCCAATAGCTGATTCAAATTGTTACATTTCTCCTTTGATCACCTGCTCAAACACACTCTTAATTAGCATTTAATGGAGTCTACAGTTCAGCACATTACTGAACACCTGCATGCAGATGTTCATTCCTCTTTCTGATGACGTGCTCTCCTGTGCTGGAGTGCAGACAGAAGGAAATATCTGACAACAGATGAGCACCACCTTGACTCCCAAGGAAGAACCAACTGTTTCTTCAGTGCTGTAACTGGATTTCAATCCAGAGTATCTATAGTTGTATAAACTCTTGAAAGAAACTAAAAGACTGAAAATTTTCATATGTGCCTTTCTCAAGGTTTCTCTAGTTAAAAGATGTTGTGATTTCTCATCTCGTCTCTTACATCTATTAGCAAAAATAAGTTTTGCAACTTGTCCTTGTAAGGTAATATATCAGACAGAGGAAATGCAGCTCTCACCTGTCCTTGAAATGGAGAATTTCAGGTAATACCTATTCCAGCAACAGGAGAGATTGCTAGTGCCACCTCTTGGTAAGGAGGGCACAGAAAGACAGCCATTAGCATAATCCCAAAGACGTAGTGGGAAAAATAACATGTGCTTCTAGGATGTTCTGACTACTCTGTCACCAATATCAAAGCACTTACAAGTATCCTTAGTTTGAGATGTTTAGTATTGAGACCCTTAGTTTTGAGATGTCCTATTTAGTTGAAGGATGTGTTATGTACCCTTGCAATTAAGCATGTACTTAAATACTTGCCTGGTGCTAAATCTCAATTCTATGAAAGCGTCAAAAAAGTGAAATCCTGTGGAGTGTGATTATTCTTCAACTGAAACTGAGAAAATGTTGTGTCTTAAACTTGTCAGGTTTTCAAATATCTTCATTGGGCTGTGATCCAAATACCTTGCCTGTTTGAACCCTCCAAAAGCAACTTAATGATAATGCTGTTGTGGAGGTTGAGTGTTAATCATTAAATTTGTGTCAGATTTCATGATGCAGGAAGAGCTGTGGATAAGTGAGTCAACACAAACTCCTAATCATAAGAAACAGAGTTCAAAAGAAAATTAAAATGTAAAAAGAAGATCAGTTGAGCACCACATCAGTGTCAAGTAAGCTTGCATGGTGCCATTTATTCTTTACCCTGTTTAAATATCATCTGGAGAATGGTGGGCACATTTAGCTTGCTGAACTGAATCCATGACTAAACATATCACAGGACAGATCTGACCTTCATAATGGAAGAAGTTTCTTTGATGTTTTCTGTTGATTTCAAACAAAGCCACACATAGGAGTCACTGTACATGCAGAAAAGCATGGAGGAAAACTTCTCCATGTGAACGCGTGTGAACTTTGCAAGACATTGTCTTCTCTCATGAAAATGCAGAAGCAATTATCACTTCTGGACTAATATTGCATGCATGAATAGTAGTGAACTGTAAATAAATCCAAATAGCAATACCAAATAACCACTCTGCCCTGCATTTTCAAATAACAATGGAGAAAAAGTTGCATTGTGACTATATGTTCACTGAAAAATATATTGATAAAAAGTAGACAATTTTTATTAACTAAGCAATGTTTACTGCAAGCTTTATGCTTGTAAAAAAAAATCAAAGTAACAGTAAATGAAGGTATGCGAAATAAAAGCATAGGTTGTCCTACCTTGTTTTAGAATGGTTTTGTTTACAGGGATACCACATCCATGTAATTTTAGGTGGAGGAATACCATACACAGTGCATGTCAGCACTTGTTTGCTGCCTAGTAAATGCAGATTGGGATCGGGGAATGACGACACGGCCTTTTCGTATATCTGTGGTTTCACTGGAAAGGGTAAAAATTAGAAAGCAATTAAAACCAGCTTATTTCCAATGTATTGCACGATTATAAAAATACTACATTCTTGCAGTGTGAGTAACAAGAAAAATCCCCAAGAGAACAAAGGAAAACAGCAGTCCTAAGTCAAGTCAGACGAGTGGTTAGTAACACATTTAAGTCATCAGGAACAAATATGTGGCTGCAGAGGACAGAAACACTTCTAATGAAAACCAGCGTCCATCTTCTGGTTCAAAGATGGGTCTTTCACCCTGCATTTGAGGCTTGGGTTTGGGTCCATGAAGTCAGTAAGAAAACCCACATTGCCCTGATGTGCAAGATTGGTGTCAATCCAGCTCAAAGAAAACTGAGCATTTACATGTTCAGGAGAAGCATGGGAACACTTTGCAAACTTACCATTTACAGTAAGAGTGACTGTAAGATTCTTCGACAAGTTCCACTGTCGAATGCTCAATATTATGGTGTAGTTTCCAGCATCCTCCTCAGCAACATCCTTGATGACCAATGAATAGTCTTTAACCACGTACCGGGCACATTTTTCAGCAGCAGGTAGCCCGTCTTTTAACCTGTTTCATGGAATTCCAGAAATCAAAATTCTGAAAAAGATTTCTGCTTAGACCACGTATGTCACATCATATTCCTCAAACTTTGGGAAGGGATTGGATTTACGGTCTGAGATTCTGTTTACCACAGGTTTGTCCTTTCCTTTCAAATAAGATTGCTGATGTTTGAAGACCCCTTTAGAGAATACTATTATATATATTAAAATTGATAAGAATCTGATGGGACTCTGTGGTATTTATTGCTGAAAATTGCAACTCTGTCTCTGAAGATCTCTGTCATCCATGGCGGCCGTGACCGCCATTTAGTCTAAAAGACAACCATTTTGGCTAAGGGTTGGCCACAGAAATAAAGGTTGCATCATCTTGCACTGGCCATTTCTCTATGACCTCAGAATACATCCTGGGACAAAGTATTACAGTACTCTAAGCACAGCTGTGATTTTAGGAAGAGGAAGAGTAAGTAGATTAGATAAGCACTTAAGAATCAGATATCCTGCTATCAAGTGAATGTTTTTAAAGATAACAGAAAATCAACATAGAAAGTACTAACTGTTGCTCACACACAGATTCCTGAAGCAAAAGATTTTTCTTCAAAGTCTAAAATACAGTGTAAAGTGAATTTTAACAAGCTGCAAGAAGGTTAACATGATGTTAGTAGAAGGATGCAACACATATTCATTATGATGATAGATTTGAGCTAAATGATTCACAGTTTTTAGTAACTTTTTACTGAAAACTCAGTGTTATTAGAGGAGCACTATAATTTGGTCAAAGGTCATATGGATTTAGGCATTTCACTGTATGTGTATTGTACAGAACCACAGAATAGCTGCAGCTGAAAAAGCCTTTGGAAGTCATTTAGTCTAATGTCCTATACAAAGCAAGGTCAGAAGGTTGCCCAGACCATTTTCAGTATGGTTTGGTGTATCTCCAAGATATAGAGACTCCACTACCACTCTGGACTATTTATTCCAATGTTTGACCAATCTCAATTTTAAGTTAAAAAATTTAAAAATTTATTAAAATGTTTGGAGATTTTTTTTGGTTCAGACGTTTTGGATTTATATGTGTAGTCAATAAACCCAAACACTGGAGAAACAGAAAATTATGTATAAATGGCTGGCATCAGTGTCACACTCACCCCTCAGTTTTCTACATGAAGCCGTAAGTGTAAAGGTTTTGTAAAACAAGACAACAGATTTGGAGCAGAATTAATTCCTGGCTGTAACATGAACTCCCAGTGTTCCCAGTATATATGGTTTGTTTTCTTAATCAGTCTTGTCATAGACCTTCTGTTAAAGTGCAATTTATTGAGCCAGAGCTACTGGTATTTAAAATTATTTAAACAAAAAAATCCTTGAGATCATGAAGAGATAACATTGTTGCATATGCAAGTGGTTTGGATTAATAAAAAAAAAGTTCCAAAAATTTCTTAACACAGCATACATGAGACAAAATGAATGATCCAGTGAGTGCTCTGCTGAAGCAGATCTACAACTGGCAGATCACTGCATACTAAACCAACTTCCATTTTTTTGAAATAGTGCATGTCTGTATGAATCAAGTCTATAATTAATTTTAATGAAAGCCTTCTTTTCTTTCTCTTACTGTCTGAAAAGCAAGTTCAGGTTTCATATCTAGGTCTGAGTGAAGCTGGATGCAACACTTCAGTCAAGGCTGGTAGAGATACTTAGCTGTAGAGAGTCCACTGATTTCAAGAGGAGACATATCCAACCTATTTGAGGATCTCAGCTTTAAACTTTCCATATTTCCTTTCTCACACTTGCAAAATGGAGGTAGCGCTCTCATAAATTGTTAGAACCCCAGGCAGATATGAAACTTCAAAAAAAATCCCCAACTCTATTACAAAAAGAGGTCCAGGATGCATATGTGGAAGTAACTGTTGTCCTACCATATAACCTCTGGAGACGGAAATGCCTTCACTTTCATTGACAAACGATAGGATTTTCTTCCAGCTACAGCCTCCAGCGTAGTTTTTCTTCGACGTTTCAAATTAATGAACATTTTATCTTAAACAAAATAAAAAAGTGCTTTGTATTAATGATTTTCACCCTGCAAAAAGAGTTAACTCTGCTAAAGAAAATGAGAGTCCAAATAAAAATTATCTTTAGTAATTTTGATGCTCCCACACGTTAACAGCAAGAATAGAGCCTAACCTCCTAGAGATCTATTAAATAGTAAAGAATACCATAAATACACAAGAAGTTGAGATGCAGTTCCCAGGGCATGAATCTGCTTGGAGAAGATACACTCTAGCCAAATTCACATTGTGCTCCAGCCAGAAAAAAAGGCATAAGAGATAAAGTGGTCTGTAGTATGTGGGAGGCTGAACTGAGAATGATCAGATGACCTGTCCACTCCTACAGGCCAAGAATCAATGAATGTTCCCAAAGAAAATATTTTGCCAGAGAGGTTTTAAGGGACCTTCAGAGAAATAGCAAAGGAAAAGGCAGAAAATTTCTGTATCATTGGTAAACAGTTGTTTCATCAAACAAACAAATCTTTGTCACTTCACTGGAATAATATCAACCTGCTGGGATTTGTTCTTTTCCAGTTGCTCTGCCCCATATCTCCAACTCTCTGCCAAGTTGATGGCTTTTACCAGAGGTAATAAAACATAAAATTCATACAATACATTGGAAAATATCTTTCTCCCCTGCCAACTTGTGCAAAATAAAACATTCAAAGTATAAAAAATGTTTGAGTGTCCTTTTGATGGTACCTATGGTGCAATATTTACTCACATTATGAACTCCATAAGGATGGTGGATATCCATTAAACAAGTTCAACATTTAATCACACTTACCACGTACATTGAAAATAATATGCACAAGACAAATAAGTAGTTTAACTACACAAGACAAGTTATAAAGATACAGCCCTGATTCTGCAAACCTTTATTCACACAGGCTCTTTCTAATATGGGTATGCAGTAGATGGGGCTGCTTATGTGAATATAGGCTGACTTCAACCGTCCCAGCTTCTCTGACTCTAATTTTAATCTCCAACTTCTCTGACTTTAATTTCAATCTAACCTCAGTTTCTGAAAGATGCAGTTTATCTGTTTAAGATGCAGTAAGTGGTTATCGTGATTCATACTATGCTCCCAGTACCTTATTCCAGAGCTTAAATAGAGAAAATGGGCTGCAATTCTCTCTAAGAATACCAACACAGAGTGCTTAGTCCACACTTCCAGATAGGAGAGAAAAGATACACCACTGAAAACACGTAACAAATCCATATTCTGACCATGAGTCATTTGTTGCAGAGGACACGCACCAGCCACTTGGTCTTTAACGCCAATGGTGCTCCAAAGATCCTGGATAGTTTTAACTGTAACAGGGTGGCCCAAAGAAGGTCACTTCCCAAAGAGTCCAGATGCAAAAAAAGTCCTTATTTGTATACATTTGAAATAATATCAGAAATTTCCAGATTTCACAGACAAACCATAGGGAACTTGATCAAGAGTCCTGCTGTAAAACCATATTAATGATTTGCATTTTTTGAACGGTCTACCAGCTACTAGCTCCATGGAGAGTTAGGGTATTTATTTCTTCTTTATTTTTTCACAGAAAGAAATGCCTAAATACCATAGAAGAGGAAGCGGGATTCTTCTGTTATAAGTTACGCTTGCACCTTCTTTTTCCCCCCAAACTAGAGATTCCCTCGTTGTATCTGCTAGAACTGACTGAGGACAGTGCCGTCACAATACTTAGCAGACAAAAGTGATGAAATTGAACATTAACATGTCTATTGCCAACAGTACGAAACAGTCACGGAAGAAATGGCATGTTTTCCCTCCTGGAGCACCTCCCTCCCTCATTTCCCTTTTTCTGCCCATGATGGCTTCGACCTTGTGTCACAATGTAAAACTCACACGACTGACCTTGGTACGTGAGCACTGAATATTCTACAAATGTGCACCACTTCTTACCATAAACAATGACTGTTGTGTTGACGGCCTTGATCGATGGCCCGCTCTTCACGTGGCAGGTGTACTGGCCTTTATCAATATCCCGCACCCTGTCGACAACGAGGATGCTGTAAAAAACGTTGGCCTCTGAATTCTTCTGGTCAATACGCTGCATCACGGAACCTCTTTTCCGTGTCTGTAAAAGCCAAAGAAACGAACAAGAAAAAGCTTAATCAAACCAATTTTCATGATTATTAAGATTTTTATTTTCCTGTACTGCCACCATAACGTAATAAAAAAATCCCAGATGTCTTTGTACAGCACAGATAACCAAAAGATGCTTAACATTTCTGGAGAGTCAGTAATAAAAAACATAAGCAACCTTATAGGGCAATTCATCCCTGTCTTCACCCAAGGTGTCATGGCATCCAAACTAGTACTTTCCAGAGGAAGATCCACCCTTTTGTATAGCCTGTCATATCAACATGCCCAGCTCCCCATTGCCATTGTCCAGCACTGCTCCTAAAAATCCCTGAAGCCATGATATGAAGAGCAGCACATAGTATGGTGCCTGAATTCAGTGCCATAGGAAGCAGACATATAGAAGAAAAGGACATTAACACAAGGAGGGGAAAATTCTGCAAACACTACAGACGGAAAAAGGACTAGATTTGGCAAGGGAATAGCAGGGTGGAACTGAAGATAATGTGACTCTGAGGAGTTATTTCCTGCAACTCCCCTCAGCATTTGGCCTCAAAGTTTATTTAACCCAGGACATTGTTGATGTCTTATAAACACTGAGCACCCTTCAGTTACCATCTAAATAAAAACAAAGCACAGTTTCACAAGTGTGGTGCCCAGATAGGGCTTGGTAGGGCAGCAACGAGCAATATAATATATTTGGAGCATTTCTTGTTGCTAAGTTGTTTATTTCTGAGGTGAAAAAATTCCAGGGAAAATGGCTACAGTAAGCAATAAACAATTGCATTAATCTTCCCTATATAATGCAATCATAATTTCAGCCTGTGATTAGATACAATGAGTGACATAATAAATGATCTTGACTTGAATCACCAGCATAAATCAAACTGACATGAAAGGAATGGGAGTTGTAAACCTTAAGCTAATGTCAAATTTCTTATCAGTTTTACACGGACTCCCTGGCAGTTATTCTGTAAGTGACAAATATTTATGAGGATGCTCCCAATGTAGGGGGTGGAGAAGCACATTCAAGATCATTCCTGTAGTTGTCAAAACAAGAGAATTGTTCATGTGACACTTAACAAATGAGGTTTTGGCTAGCTAAATCAAAATATCTTCTCTAAACATGCTCAAATTGGGTGCCTGACTGTCTGCCAGTCTTTGAAACAAATGTGTTGAGAAGGCAGCCTCACTGAAAACTTTTTTGTCACAAGAGAGAGCCCCTGCCTGGGACAGGGTGATAAATTTCTCTTGTTTCATCGGGTCGAAAAGAAGCTCCCAGAGATGAAACAATTCTAGCATTCGCTCATGATTATGCAATATAAGCAGAGCACATTGTGTAAACATGTTTACTTATGAAATTAAGCATCAGAAGGGAAAAAAAGAAACCTTAAGAGACATGTCAGGAAGGGTCAAAATGATGGAATGCAAACAACAGCAAGCATTCCGAAGCAGAATTCCTCCCGGGATGCTGGATGCAGCATGGTCTGTGGGAAACCTCTGGTTTCTTCTTTCCAACCACAGCACTCACCTCTCCAGGGTAAGTCCATGTCATCTGCACTCTGGTGTTCCAGGCTGCAGTGACAGTGCAGTTAATTGCTAGGCTGTCTCCCTTCAGCAGCTTGACAAGACGTGGGGTGCTTAACTGAACATCAAAAATTGTGTTGGCTGCACGTGACAAAGAGGGAGAACAATTAGTAATGCCAGCAGGGCAGGGTGCTTTCTGAGAGACGGGGGGTGGAGAATGGCACCTACTTTCTCTGTGCGTTAGGTACTTCGTGCTGTACGTGTGCCCACCGACGGCTGTCTCACAGCTCAGCAGCCCAATGAATTTGTAAGTTGCCTTAGGTATTCTGAAACCTTGCATGCTGTCCCAGATTACTGTCTTGCCATCAGGAATTAGGGTTTCTCGTGGAATCTGGAAGTGCCAAGCACACATCAGAAAAACAACTCATCCTCGTGTCTACTCTCTAATCAAAGTAGCCTAGTAAAAAAGGGATGGGGGGAAAAGCACCCAAAAAAATGCCAATCAACATGAAAAGGATGACATTTAATGATGTCGGTTTTTCAAGTCACATTTTCATCACAAAATAGAGGAAAAACCTGGGTGAAGAATGCGAATGCTGCATTTGTTTCCAGGATTTCATTATTTATAACAGGATGTAATTTATGACACAATAGATTGACACTACCATTAGCTTCAGCACTTGGGCTGCTATTCTGTTAGCTCCTGGTTGGCAGCTAAAGTGCTCATCTCCAGAAACCTTTGCAATTAGGTATCCTAGTTTCACCACAGAGAAAGAAATACACACTTTTCAATGGAGATGACAAATGGACTTAATTTGCTGTCAATTTGTGTCTTTAAGAAATTCCTGCCAGGATTCAATTCCATGCATGTCTATTAATTTTGCCTAAAAGACTTAAAAAAGAAACAAAAAATTATTGCCATATGGGATCAAACATTCACTTTGTCAGCAGTACAAGTTATCTTTTACATTATGATCCTTTGCCCTTTAAGCCCCATTTTAATAAGGTATCAAGAAAACCCTGAAAAAGTAATGCCTAATATAGCCATTGAAGCTCAGACAAAACCTCTTGTTTTCAGATCATGCTATTTTGTTATACCTTACTGATGGAATAAATGCCACCATTTGGATAGCACAGAGATCAGCCATGAGTACAAAGCCTGGATATGACTCTACTTTGATAACATCTGTTTTAATGGTAAAAATAAGATATTTTTAAAGATGGCACAGAGCAGAGTTTAAATGAATTACGGTCATAAGGAAAGATCCCTGGATCAACTAAGCACCTTGCATCCCATCACTTCCCACTGTGCACCAGTCTCACTGTGTTCCCTCATCTTTCTTCCCCTTCATTTGAGTAGAGGACTTATATGTTGGGCAGCCCTTTCCTTCCTACAAGCAAAGCCAGCATGGGTGGCTGTCAGAGGCTGGGGGAAGCATGAATGTCTGTCTCCTTCCCATGTGGTACATGCCTCTCTCTGCAACGTGGCACCCTGATGCTGCCTGCTCAGCCTGTGCAGAAAGACATCCTTGAGATCCCATTCACTCATCTCATGCCATTTCCTCCGAAATAACTGAGTGCACGATGAATCATATGAACAATAAATACAGAGCACAAAATGACGTGGTAGAATTCCTTATCTTTACAACAGCTGATAAGATGCTATAATTAGCATGCAAATCACAGGGAAGTGTGTGTAGTACACACACAAGTAAAGCCCATTACATTACAGCCTGCTGGCTACCATTCAACAGTATCTTGGTCCCTACGAGCTCTGTTGTCATTCCTGTTCTAAACAAAACAAATTTTCAACTTTGGTGTAACTAGTTCATAGTTATGTCTTCAAGAGCTTCGATTGGATTTATCCTCTTGCTGCTCTTGGAAACCAAAATATTTCTGAGCATATTTCTATACAGGTTTTCATGAAGAAAATGAAGCCAGAGGGTCAGCGCCTTCCTAGACTGGTATTTCCCAGGGAATGTGTTCACTGCACACTCATTACTTAATTGATGTATTACTGACTTTGTATTAGCCTTACTCCAGGAATACAAAAGTAACGAAAACACCCAGAAGGGTTCTATTTTGCAACTTGTAATTTTGTGAGTTGTCTAGATATCCACTAGGCTTACTTATCCTGGAGGCAAATCTTTGCCTGTACATTTTACTCATCTGACACTACTCAAAACCACTAGAGCTCCGTCTTTTTTGTATAATGTTTTTGCAGCTCTGAGACTAAGAAGTTACACCCAGTCACCTGTGAAAGTATAACACAACACTAAGTTACTCAAAGGAAAACTTCAGAAAACTGAGATCTCTGACTAGCAAAAAACCACTGTGACATAGCTGGTCTCTGACCAAACCTCAAGGAAAAATCCAAGATGCTGCAACAAGTCCCTTTTGGAGGGTGGAAATACCAGGACTTTGTCTCAGATGAGAAGATGGATGGAGGCTGGGTGCTGAGCCTACAGCCCTTCACAGCTCTGCCCTCTCTCCCTGCTTGCTTCAGTTTCTTACCCAGCTCTTCTCCATGCTGTTCTCTGCTAATCCACTGGTTCAGATTACCTGTTTCCCACCCTCAGAGATCCACTGTGGTTTTGCTCTGCCCTAAACCAGCTTTCAGACCACCAACTAGAAACATGGTATCCTCATCACCACGCTAATCACTGCATAAATGGTACAAGACAGAGGACCCAAGAATCACACAATAATTTAGGTTGGAGGGGACCTCCAGAGGCCGTCTGGTCCTGCCCCTATGCAGAGCACAGCCAGTGTAGTTCAAGGCCTTGTCAAAAGCCTTGGCCATTTGGTCATCACAGATTGAAGTAGAAAACCTATGAAGAAACACTGTGCTGTAACAGTGAGACTTCCACTGAAGCAGCAGAAGATAAATTCAGCCACAATAATAGCTTTCAGATGGGAACCAAGAGTGAGTCAGAGGCATTCAAAGAATCAGCTTGTTGCGACGGCTGCAGTAAACATGGAATTTATTGTCTACATACTAATCTGTGTGAACCATATCACTGTGGTTCCCAGCGCATTCTTGGCCTTTTACCTTCTTTGTACTTTGTTTCAAATGCAACTATTTTTGGTATGGGCTGTGCCTCCTTCTTTGCTCAATCTTTGCTGAATATTTCTGGTACCTGGTGGCATTAACACAGTACAGCCACATACTGTGTATGTACGTATGGCCAAGAGTTATAGTCAAGCTGTGGTTCCCCACATCTCCAAAGGCAGATTGTATTGCAAAGAGACAACTGAAAGTTTAATAAAAATGTACACTAGCTTCTTGAATGCTTGTCTTTTCTTTCGTGTTTCCCCCTCCACCAATTTGGGAAGGATGAGGTGGCATTACTAAGAATTCAGATTGTCTGGGTATGTGATTCACGACATCCCTTGGGATTTTTTCCACTTTTTATTCCTTGTACTGAAGCTTATTTACTTCTATTTCTATGAATGTAATTGTTTTTATGATAGAGAATCCAAAAGGATTCTCAGTAAACAGATGGATTAAATCATGGTATCAAAAGGTGATACTTTCTCCATTTACCAAGATAAGAGCAAATGAAGAAGTAAGAGAAGTGCAGTTTACTTGCAATAAGGTTTATCTTGTTTTATGAGTCCTAAATGAGGCTGCCAGAATCATGTTCATAGGAATGATGGTTTCAGAGGCTCTGAATATCTATTAAGCATTACATTAAAACTATTAATTGATTTCACAATTCTTCATTTGATAAGGAAAAGGCCATCAGCGGCTGCAGATAAAGGTTATAGCAGGACCTGAAGGCTGAATTTGAAATAGGAATTAAAAGCTTCATCCCCATTTCCCAGTCCATGTTTTATTAGTTTCTTGATTTTTGAAGACCTCCTTCCCATGCTGTATGTGACTGCCATGCTATGAATACAATCTGCACAGATGTTCAGCCTGAAAATGAAAGCAACACAGTTTCTAAAAAGGTTTGACTAATGTAAAGATGAGGTTTGAGTAAAAAAATAATTTGTACTGTTGAAGATGAATAGTAGACCTTTCCCACATTGGTCCACTAAAACTAAGAAGCAGCACTGCAAAGAAACAAATGCTGGAGGCAGTGCTCATGCAACTGTAAGGACTCCTTCCAGAAAATATTTTGTATTTTTACTTCCTGACAATATAGAAGGCAGAACCTAAAGGTACTAAAGCTGGGATTTTCTTTCCAGTTCCAGAGCACTGCATTATGGGCACACCAACTTCTTCCTTTATCACTGATGGAAAACACAAAATAGCTCTTGCCATTTCTCCAGCAGTAGCATGCCTGCAGCTGTGGAATTCATTTAATACATCTCTTAATTGCTATGTGAGTAGAACCTTGCTGGAATCTTCGTATAAGGGTATCATAGAAGATAAATAAAGTAAGATATGATGTAATGCATTGTAGCTTACATGCTTCAGGAAATTCTAGGATTAATTAGGGAACACATTTATTTTTCCTGGAATGCAAAACATGTAAGCAACCAATCCTTTTTT
This sequence comes from Promerops cafer, assembly GCA_013398275.1. Lineage (NCBI taxonomy): Eukaryota > Metazoa > Chordata > Aves > Passeriformes > Nectariniidae > Promerops > Promerops cafer. The sequence goes on from VZSE01011964.1 coordinate 237,593, forward strand.
CCAAGACTTGGCTCCACCTCCTCTTTCTCCTTCTGAGAGTATTACATCTGGTTTTGATGGTATAAAGCTGTGCCTTACACTACAAGCCCAAGCTAAAAGCAAGTTAATATGAAAAAAAGAGAGCAGCTATGTTTCAATCTTCTACAAATAAGGAGAATTTTTTTAATATATTGTTTAATGAGAGAAACCTGACAGGAATTTTCTCAGCTAGAAATCTAATATGCTGAGATTTCAGATGCAACACTACAGTGCCCAAATAAATTCCCACTTTAGAACACTCCTATGGAAAGCTAAGTCTCACTTGCTTTTGATTCTACTGCCACACAACCTTGTGCATCTTCTTGCAGGAGAACCGTGTGTGCACATACAGATATAGGGTAACATCCTGGGTCAGATCACTTTATTTTCTTTGAATTTTGTTCTTTTTCATGGAATTTAACAGGTGATAACCAAGCAGCAAAATCAATATCTATATTAGCAAAGCAGCACTTGAAAGAATTGATAAAATTTGTGATTGGTGTAAAACTCTGGAGTCAAAGAATAATCAAAGACTTGTGTTGGACTAGATAAGCATCTTACAGTGGTACTGCTTGGCAATTGCATGTTATTCTATAAAGAGACAAACCTCTTTTCCTTTTAACAGTGATGAACTTTCATTGCCACTATGTACATAACTCCCTTTATTTAGAAATAAATCTTCTTTGCCACCTCCGCCTAAGTTTTCAGCAAAAAAAAAGGTAACTTTGAAAAAATGCCCCATTCTCTGTCTTGATACCAGGTACTTTACTACATACATATGGTTCAGGTAGCTGTAACTCTTAAGGCACATAGGAGACAAATGTTTTCCCAAAACGTGGAAATATCTTTTTGTTTTCTAAAACTAGTCCCACCACATCAAACTTTGCAGTTTCTTTGCAAAGTTTCCCCACAAAGAAAAGCCATCTCTTGTCTAAGTGCGTTCATATGTAAAAGGAAGCAACAAAGTCTCTGGTGGGAGTGAGGTAGGGCAAAGGCTTGCAAAGATCCTTGTACAGCCACAGCAAGTCTCCAGGGACTCACCGGCTGTTCCAGAGGACAGAAGAGGAAAAGGGAGGAAGGGCAGGGGAAGAGGTGGGAGGAAATCTCTTCTCCTAACAAGAAATTCCTTCCTGGGCTTAAGAAACCTTTGCCAGTGAGGATTTAATAAAGTAGTATGAAAAGTTTAAGTTTCTTCAGAAAATTCCCACCCTTTGTAGGAGATTTGATGAAGCCCTTCTGTGCAACACAGAATGAAGCCTCCAGGGTTGAAATATTTCTGAACACACTGACACCCAGAAGCATTGCATAAGAAATATTAAATTGCTAAAATATTTCAAAAGCATTACAATAGCTGCAAATAAACAAACAAAAACATCATCCACAGTAGCACTTTCAGAGCATGCTTAGATAAAGATACCTTTTTTAAAGTAACAGCAATGTTTGGTGCTGTGACTCTGCATGGAATGATCAGTTCTCTTCCTACAGCCATGTTTATTATTTTAGGTATATCACTGTGCATCTCTACAAATGGATTGCTTGTATCTGCAAGAGAAGAAAAATAAAGGTTAATATGGGAAATATTAAGGCAGTATATGAGAATTGTAACACTGCATACAGACTTAAAAAAACAGACTAGTCCTGTCCATAATGAAAGCTAAACAAAGTCCTGAAATCAATCTTCTGTTAACTTTTGTCTGAACATGTTCATCAAACTATTATTAAGTATTTGAAGATACATGTGTCATTCAATAACAGTATCAATACTTTGAAATCTTCTTTAAATTTCAGGACAGTTGAAGTCCATTTTTTCCATTACAACAACACCTCTACTGCTTAGATATGTGCTTCTTATTTCACGGCACTTGTATCTTTTTATCACCAGGCGAAATAAATATATGGGAAGTGAGCTGAAATTCACTTATCAGAAAGCCCCTATGAAGCACACCTTCCTGCTGTCTGCAGGGAAATTTATAGGAAAAAATTCACACTGACTGCATCAGGAGAAACAATCTACCATGATTATCCAGCCATTTTTTCATCTCCAAAAATGCAGACTAGAGAGAGTTAATTCTTCTCCTCCTTCCCACTACCACAATACCTATGTGTCTCTTTTTTATGTGACAAGGTAAATGAAAATGCCAGGAAAACATTAATTCCTCTTGACTCAAAACTAAAGCTTGGCAGAGTAATTTACCGTCCCTTGAACAATCCCTTTAACAAAGGGCATTGTCATAAATAGCTTGCGCTGGGAACAGGGAACATTGCTGCGGCTATTGTTTGGACCACTTAACAAAGAGGGGCTTAAGCCACAGGCTCTGGCTCCAAATCTTCTTTGCAGGTGTTCAGATCTGAAGTTTCAGTTTGACTCACATAGCAGATAGACTACCTCCAAATTCACATAAGGTTTGGTTTTTAACTCCTAAAAAAAGTGGAACACTAAGATCTTAATTCTGTGCTTATCTACAGCTCTAATGTTTTTTCAGGCAAATCCCATTATTTTCACTCAGTCAAAAATCTTAGAAATAACAATGGAAATCTTTCTTGGATAAGAAATTAGTAAAGTTAGCAAGAACCAATCCCTTATAAAACCTCAAACTGCAACACTTGATTTAAGTGGTCTGGCCCCAAACTTCTGCATGTTGACCTATGTTCACTCAACTAGTTCTTCAAGTAAGTTACTTTTGCTTGTCTTTCAAAAGTATGATATGCACTTCCCTGGGTCATCAAACTGTTCTGCCCTTAGGATCCTCTTTTCTTACTATATGCAATAATATTTTTGTTTGAGACATCAAACAGGAAGAGAAACAGATTCTGCTCTAATTTATACCAGTGAGAATCCTAAGGCAGAGGATCACAAATGTACTCCGGGATACAGAAAAAGTTTTCCTAAAGTGGTTTAATGAAACTTTTATACAAACTTTCTGAAATGAAACCCACAAAGTATTATTTAATAGTAGGTATTAAATGTCCTCTGAGATAGCAAAAGGAACTTATGAGTAATAGAGGATGCATATGTAATAAAAAATGCCCTGAGGACTTGTTAGGCTGACGTTTCCTCTGCAGGATGATTCAAGGAAAGACCAAGAATGAACCTGTTTGTAGCACAGGGAAAAGAACCTTTTTTTGTTTCAGGGACTGTAGCCGCAGAAAAGGTCACCTGCCCCTTAACATCACCAGACAAACCGATTTACTACTCCCCAAAGACTCGTTTGTCTTTGTCACAAAATTAAGAGCTTCTGCCCAAAACCAGCAAGCTTTGCAAAGTGGTTTCCTGTACCATAATCTCCAGATCATTGTAAGTGTGAGGAAGAGCTGTTCTGGGGACTGCCGGTGCTGTCTGCAGACCGAGTATCACCACTGACTGATGCCAATATCGAGGCAGTGGGGGTTGTGCAGCTCAGACCTCGCAGAATTCTTGCCCGTCTGAAGGCAGGGACAGGAAACCGGCATAAAACATCATGTTTGGCTTTTCTTTCTTCTTCTTCTTCTTCAGTGGAAATGCATGTCCACGCCTGGAGAAGTCAACAAAGTGCTGTGTGAAAGTGGCCTAAGCACTCTGGTTGCCCTTGGTGGCTCCAAAGCTCAGTCACAGCCTCTCCTGGTACACTCCCTGCCGTGTGCGCCAAGGCGTCGCCATGCCCCCGCTATTCGCGTGCAGAGCTCCCATTGACATCACCGGGGACTTCCGCCATGGGCCAGAGGGCAATCGATGGCCCCGAGTGCTCCAAATGTCTTCCTGCTTTTGATTAAAAGAAATACGCATCGTGTTTCCTAGCACAGTTTTGTTTTCATAATGAGCATGAAGGCTTTTCCTGATTCCCTTTGATTTTATTCTCCTTCCACCTTAAAGGCCATAATGGGATACTCTTGGTGCCTCAAGATCAGAATCTGGTGCAGGCTTTACCAGCCTGGATCAGGCAAAGCTGAAAATGCAGCAGCGCCAAGGCAGGTTATGCCACCTTGCAGGGTTTGCCAACGACATGGAATTCTCCTGTCCCCCAAGCAATAGCTCTCCTTGCCTTTTTTTCTCCTCTTTCCTTCCCATCACAACCTCTGCTACTGCCATTAGCTCCCACTACATTTCCTCTCAATTTCTTCCTGAGGGGAGGTAAATGAACCTTCCCTACACAGATGGTTGGTAGCACATCTGGCCTGACTTAATTTCCCACCAGCAATCTTTTGGGCCAGCTCCACTCAATTCTATGTTCAGAAAGCTCTAGATGTAAAAGAATCATCACAGACTGACCTATCTTGAAGACCACTTCCAGGTTACACATTCAGCTTCATTGGGATTTGGAATGGAATATCTAAGGGAGTTGACCTTGATATTATGAATTATTGATTTGGGTTGTTGGTTTATTTTGTTGGGATTTTTTTCTTCAGAGCTGCCTGTGAGGTTAGCAAAATGAAAGCTGGACAGCCAGAATATTTACATATGTTAAAGGTTACTTTAAAAATCAGTTCAGTGTATTTTTAAATTATGCCTAGAATGAATGACTGTGTGCTGGGTTGACTGTGTTCCTTACAATATCTCTCCATTACAATCAACACGAAACCACAAAGAGCACTCATGAAATCACAAAATCCATGAAGGTCATTTGCTATATTGTTAAAGAGCATAAATAGCAGCTTTTTTGCTAAGCTAGTCGGCAGCCAGATAAAAACTTGATAAGAGACTTAGCACAAGCAATATTATGTCTGGTATCAGTAACCTGTCTAGGCTATTTATAGGGTTTGCACAAACAACTAAATTAGCCAACACTGAAATGCCAAATTCAGAAAAGGTGGAGAGGGCTTTTCTTTCCACAAGCTTCAGCTACTGCTCTTGGGTTTGTTTTATTTTTTAATAATCTGAGCTATGTAAGTCAGAGGACTTACACGTACATTTGCAAGAAGAAAAGTCTCTGCAGGAAAATTTAAGCTCCTTGAAATCTCTAAAAGCTTATCCTCTGAAGTTCTTCCAAAATACCTGCTTACACTTGGCTCATCCTTAAGATTCTTTTCAGGCTAAAAGAGGTGAAATATTTTCATCACAATCACATAGCACCCTTTTCCCTCATGCATGTGAGAAGGACCATAGTCTTTAGTAAAGAACAGACATGCAGACTTCATTGAAGTTCATGGGCCAATTGCCACATTCCCTTTCCATTGAAGGGATTAAACCTCCTTAACTTTATTTATCTCAGATAAATTGTTGGGGCTGTTCAGAAGTAATTCCAAAAGAATCTTGCACACCAAGAGTCATTCCAGCCTCACTTGCACATCTACAATACAGACATTTCTCACTGAGCTAGGAGCCAAACCATTAGTGTTGTCCCTGGTGAGAAAAGGAGAATTTTACAATGGGACTCATCTGACCTGTTTTAGACATCTGCTTTACCATGAGATGAATCACGCCCTAGGAAATGTGTCTGTTGAACCGGCTCATATGCCTAATTTCCTTAAAGAAAAACAATCCCATTTTGTATGTCTTATTCTAGAAGAAAGGTTGTTCCGCTCTTGCCTCTTGTTACCTGTGAAACAACACTTCAAATACAAAGTATGTCTAAACCTTGAAAGAAAACCTGAGATATAAAGTATTCCCCTCCTTTTTTGTTCTTCTTTCTTTTACCTGGACTTAAATGATTATTAATTTATATCTAGAGCACATTCAGACACAAAGAATTTCTAATACAATTGTACAACAACTTTTAGGCAAGATTGGTTTGTTTTACTTCGAGACTCGTTATACTATGCTATCATCAACATAGGACCATGACACAAATAAAACACAGTTACAAATCTTCAGGAAAAATAGTCATATTAGCCAGGAAATCCGCGACAGAGCTATTACTACGTTCAGCAAGCAATCCCTAGAAAGGCTAACGGATATTAGGAACGCTCTTTCAGATGTATCCCTCCATTGTGATGGCTCAGGCTGGAAAGGTGCTTGTTTCAGTAGGAGCTATGAGCCTTGGTGAGGGAGAAGGACCACGGAGGGGTGAGTGCAGAGCGTCAGGTGCTGCCAAAGCGTCTGCACACGCTCCGCTCCACGCGGTGTCCTGTGGTACGGAGCCCACGCACACGCAATGATAAAAGCGCGGCAATTACAGGCGATTGACGTCAGCAAGTCCTAGAGGTCTCTGTTTTGTAACAGGAACCTCATTAGAAACTAAAATTGTGTCCACATACTTGATACAGCTGCAACACAGTTTAATTCCAACGAGCTTCCTCTTCAAAACAGAAGCGCTATCATAGTATTGACTCGGACGGTGTAAGCCAAAACCGTACGGCTCATATGTTAAAACTGTGCCAAAAGCAAAGGCAAAAAAAAGGCACGGAGAGGAAGAGTTTCCCAGGCCTTAGCAGGTTCTTTTATCAGTGCGTTATTTGTAAATAAGAAGAAAAAGGAAAAAGAAGAAAAATCTCCCTTTCTGTTAGCTCTCATGGTGTTTTGTCTAACGGCGTTTTTTAACCTTTTGAATTATTTTGACTTTGATACTTCTGATCTAAAGAGACCCTTTTGCAGAACTCTTTGGATGTCCTCCATGTTCTGCAACAGTAGTATCTTTAGGATTACAGGAGTCAATCCATTCAAGCTAAATCTTATATGCATGTCAGTTCTGGACCTGGATCCAGCAGGAGGACCTCCCAGGGAGACGCCCAGAAAGTTCTAAAACACTCAGAACCTGAAGCATTAAACTTTCGTGTTTGAAAACAAGCTCAAAATCCCAGATGTTTTGGGATTCCAAAGGCTTACATTTTGAACAATTCCCTAATGATAAAGTCCTTCATTTTGGACTGCTGAGCCCAAGACACACATCAAACCAAATATATACAACTGGTGGGCATGTTTGACATTCTAGGCATTGGTGAGCAAAGTGCTCTCATGATCTGTACCTTTAATTACACAGCTCTGATTTGTCTCACCTGGCTTAAATCATCTCAAAGCAAGAAATTTATTCGAAGATTGTTCTCCAGATTTCTTGAAAAGTCAGTCATGAAAAGTACATACTAGAAGCTCCTTTTGTTCTCTGTTAAGTATAGAAAAAGAATAGACAACTAGCCCAGCCTAGAGGTCTGATTTTAAAACATCTCACTCTGCAAGGAAAAGTAAGTGACCAGAAGAGATTGCAGGATTATGAGAAAAGACAAGGAGAGGGAGAACACTAAGAAATGGGCTACTGCCCTACAGCTAAATACAGTTTTACTTTGAGAAGAATTCTGTTCTCTGTTGCAGCAGAATTAAGATTTTACTCTTGTATACTACTAGCTGAAAGCGGTCTTCATCACAGATAATAGCAACACTTCAACTTGGATCACCGTTTGCTTAAATTCATGCAAAAATCTAACTTTGATATATCAATGTAATTGAACTTACAAGATTTTCCTCTGTCATACCATGGGAGCAATTGTTCAAAGGCAAGAAATTATGGGAGTAGGGAATTAAGAGTAATACAGATTTTTGAAGACAGAGAGTGAGCTCCAGCAATTGAAAAGTGCCTTGGAGATATTGGAACAAAGCAGACAGAAAGAAAAGCACTTAGTACTGTCCCCAGGGAAATTTACATAGGATTCAGAACAGCCTGCTGATAATTTGGTGTTTCTTAAATGTCTTTATTCCATCATTATCTCTTTCCAAGCAGAAAATTCCCCATGCCTCACTGCAACGTATGCAGTGAGTGTTCATTGCAAATCTTTCCTTTTTACTATTAGGCTGCAGTTCCCTTACAAAACAAAGCTCTGAGCAGTTTTGGGTCCGAGACAGTGGAGAAATTGGCAGAGAGGATTTGCTTCATTTCAGATTTTTCCCATGGCTCGTGGGGGAAGTCAGGCCATCAGTTTTCTTGAGGCAAAGTTGAAGACTCTTAAGAGAATTAATTTTCCTCTCTTCATGTCTCAATTCCTGAGCTGTGTGGGGTCAAGAGTTGCCGAGACACTCTGTGCACTCGCTCCCCTCTGCAACTCAGTAGTGACCTCTCCAGCTGAAAGAGGGGTGGTGTCAGGACTAGCTCCAAGGCAAGTCACCAGCCTGCCTCTCCTTGACCCCCAAAAGCAGGATTTCAGAAATGCTTCAAGTCATCCTGGGGCCTGTGGGACTTGCAGTCTCCTCATTGCCTTGTGTCTTGTTTTTGTCTATACCAGATCACTTTCTGCTGTAGCATACATTCATCACTGAACCAAAGGACTTACTGGGTTTATTGTGGTCTGGTCTTTGGCCTTTTTTTTTTTTTTTTTTTTTTTAAATCCAGTTCATATTCAATATCACTCCAATTACGGAAATGAAGAACATTTTTAAAACAATAACTGATGACTTCCTGTACAAACAATATCAACTTTCCTGATTCGGATTCTGTGTTTGTAAATAGCAACTATTTGTTCTCATCTGCAGCATGCTAAGACATGGGAAACAGGCACCTTGGTGATCCACATGGAGCTAATATGGGAAATGGACTGACACAACGTCCTGTCACAGGAAACAATACAAAACTAGGAGGGAACCAAATTTCACAAATGTTTATTTCCTAAACACCCACAAATTAATGCAAAGTAAAACTAAACTCAGGAAAGAGTCTTCATAGAGGATTTTGTTACCGCCATCTCAACCCCACTTGAGCTAGATAATTGAATTTCATGCATGTTCACAGAAACAGTGACTTATATTAAGAGACAGGTAGAAAAGAGATCATGACATAGCATAGAGAAAGAAAATACTTGTAATGCTACACTTATCAGAAAGGGTGAGTTTTGGTACTCAGTATCTTGTTTCTTTCTAACTTACTCAACAATTCTTCCTGAAACTGTAAAGTTTTGGAAGACTAATAGACCTGTCTCCACCTTAGGGCAGAGTGTGACTTTCAACAGGCATTAAATGAGCAAATACCTTGTAGCCTCCCTCATTATCCATAGCTTTCCCTAACTTTCAGGTATGCTTCCTGGGACACAATTAACACTTAAATGTTAAGAAATTGGTTTTCAATCAAAATGATTGTCAAATTCAGAAAATTAACATGCCAGAGAGGTCTAAGGTTGCTACAGGTTTGTTCCTTAAACATTTTACTACTTTTTTGGCAATTAAGGTAGAAGGAATTATAAAACTAGCCATCTCTTCAACAGTGACATTGAGATTTATGACTGAATGTCCTTGAAAAAGCAACAAAATCAAGACGCTCAGGCAGTCTTCTTTAAATGATTAGAGGGGATTGAAGGATGTGGGACTGTCCTAAAACAATTTCTGCCATGATACATTTCTCTTCCATCACCATGTGAATTCTGCAGATGACCTTGTTTTACAGTCATCTAATTGAAGGCCCCTTTTAGATGCAGACAAGCCACATACAAGTTGGGAAGCAGTGAAGAGTTAGAAGACTGGTTGTGTCTCTCGTTTGTAAAAATTTAGGATCCAGAAAAATTAACTCTTCAAACAGGTAAGAGACAAAGGGAGTGCAAAGGCTGCCTTGTATTGTAAAGTGAATTTAGCAGGGGTCATTCTCATCTGGTGAATGGAGAGGATTGTGGGTAGGTTTCAGACAGGGATGACATCCAAGGTGGGAGGTTCAAGAAGGTCCTGTGATGGGAAACTTGCAAAAGGCATCCAAGGAAATTGTACCTTTCGCTAGGCTGTGGGCTGTTGGTCACTAAATGAATATCCTATTTTGGCTATTCTTCAGTGGATGCATCTGTTGCTGTATTTACAGAGAATTATATGAAAAGAACTGGGTGATGAAAACACTCTGCAGCATATTTCAGGTGAAGGAAAGTAGGGTGAACAGCATGAAACAGCCAATAGTGCTCAATAAAGCAATGCACAGTAATGGGGAGAGCTATCTTATTTTCTATCAATGTAGTGAGAGGTCCACTTCGTTCTGCTTTTTCACAGCGCCAGTCTCACTCTTCATATCACAAAACAAAAACAAAGGTTAATTCACTCTGACGTGAACTCATTAGATGCAGCAGATCCAGAATTTGGAAAACTTCCAGTTGCATGTTCTCTGTAATATGGGCTTTCAAAATCTGTGAGTCCTGAAATACTACAGTAATCTATTAATTTTACTCCGTAAAAATAAGGAAAAACTGAAGTATTAATTAAATCCCTAAAGTGTCAATAATTTGTTCTTTTCTAGTTGTGTGTCTATTGAATTCAACTCTTCTCAGAAGTGTCTGATTAACAGCCTGGAAGGAAACAGGATCAGAAAGAAATTTCTTTCATAGTCTAACTGACCTAATTCCAGCACTTCCCATACATTACACAATACTTGTTTGCTGAACAAAACTCTGTGTTTAATTTGATTCCATTTATTCTAGATTTTTTCAGTCTGTGTGGCATGGATTACAGAGGACATTTTCAAATATGACTTCACATGCAAATAGTAATTTTGTACACCATGAGGCAAGTCAGTGATCTGGACAGATAACTTTAGCATTCTTCAACTGCCTAGAAATCACATCACATCCAGTCATGTAGGATACGGTTTCTGATACCCATTTCACATATTTGCTTGTAGTCCACTTCCATCTGGACTCCTGTTTATTCTAGGCAAGTGGTTGGATTGGATCTTTTTCTTGCTTCTTTTTTTTTTTTCTAACAGAAAAAAGACTACCATTTGTATTTGCAAGTTCAGAGAAAGCAGATTTTATACATTAATTGGCAAATTAACATTATGCAAGGCTGAAAATGTCATTCAAAACTCAGCCACAGCTGAACCGTCTTACTTTTACTCTTCGCTGTATTGAAGAGCAAGTACCAAGAAGTGTTAAAAAAAATTAATCTTACCGTTAATAAATACATAGACTGTAGATTCCTTTTTCTTTTTTGCTGGACTTGTTGGGTATTTGCAGCTATAATTTCCAGTGTCACTTGCTTGAGTTCTGCTCAAGGTCAGACTGCTGCAGGACTGCTTCCCATTCCTTCCACAGGCATATTTAATTACTTTCAGCCTTTTGCTATCCTTGCTAAGAGTTTCAGGCAAGGACCATGAATGAACCATTTCCCCCCTGCAAACACAGATAAGGAAGCAGAAACAATTATGTTGGGCTGCAATTATATAGCTCCAGTTCCCAAGCTTTCTTTTTTATTATATCAGGCTATTTATGGGGTTCTCTTTTATCTTGTTTTCCAAAAACAACAGCAGAAACAACAAAGAACTATTAAACAATTGCCATTGAAGTTCACTCCCCACCTTTCCCTACAACATAAGGTTTAATTTTTTTCTAATTTCAGTTACAAAAAAAAGAAAGTGTCAGGTGTATGAAGTCCCTGCCAAAGTATCATAATCCAACTCAGTTGGTTACCTGCAGGTGAGATTTAAAGTCTGGCCGGCTTGAACAACGTGCTGTATGCCATTTATACTCAGCTCAGGAACTTTTAGTTTTGATCCTGAACTAGAACCTAGAAAAACAAAGAAAAAAACCGAAACATTAACAAAAACAAACAATTCTGCTTCCAGTCCACTCACATTTATGCTGTTATACTGGAAAGGAAAAGAAAAGAAAACTCTCTCACCATACATATTCTCTTCCTGTGCGCTAAGTCCTGTTGCCCTGACTCAGGACTCAAATAACCTTCCAGCAGCATTACTCAGGAAAGAATGTAGAATTGAAAGCTATCAGTCAATTACTTCGCTCTCAAATTTTTCACTGAACATACCACGAAGAAACTTGAGGACCTTGTGGCTCCAGATCTAACCAAGGAAGTGTGCCCCCAAGCACCCCTGGCTTCATTTCCTCAGGAAACACAGAATGGCAGCCCCTTCAATGGGAAGGGCAAATTCAGGCACTCCCATCCTAAGAGCCACGTACTGACTCCTAAGATACCAAAATCCCACTCAAATAACTTGCTGCAAAGCTGAAACTGGTGTGGCAGAAGTGAAAGGGCATTAAGGATCTTCCCTTTCTGACTGAAGGTCACAGCACTGTTACCTAAGGTCCCTCGCCAGCTGCGGGCTTCCTGTCATCAAAGTAGTGTAAAAAGGTAGAGATTTACAGTAAATTTTGAGAACAAGATCAAGACGCCGTCCAGACCAGATTTGCTGCTTATTTGATAAAGCAAGCATGTTGTTGTGGCCAGACCATTCTGGCATGGGTGAAACCATTGGTGTCAGTATAGCACGAGGTGGCTTAGGACACTTGAAAACATCCAGGTGGGCTTTGTGAAGTCTACATGGAGGCATTTTTAAGAAGACCATTTTCTGCCCCATGGTCAGAAAACCAGAAGAACATGAGATCTTCCCTCTCATCCAGTCGGGAGGTACTGGCTGGAAAGATATCATGATTTATCTTTGCCCTGTAATAGGCTATGACCACAAAAGCCTTCACAGCAAGCTGACAGAAGAGCATGCCTTAGGGAAGAAACAGTGCTTGATCCATCCCATTGACCTTGCACTGACAGGAAAACGTTCCAGAAGCTGGGAACATAACGTAAAAATATTTTGAAACAGTTGAAAACCGGTTGTTGTCTAATCAGGACTCAACTGTAATTTGTAAAGATTTCAGTGTTGAGAGAGAGCAACAGCAACTACCCCAAACCACTTTACTCCAAGAGAAAATATTACCTTGTCAATATATGGGAGAAACAGCATCTCATAGTAAAGGGTAATGCAGATTTTTCCTCTAGAACTCAGTCAAGTACAGTTTTAGCTTAGCTATTTTAAGTCCTTCCAAGAGGTCCCTGACCAAGTACGAAGAGCTGTATGCACCAAACATAGTAGAAATACATGAACTTTACTTGGGGCTACGTATCACCCATCAGAAACTCCTCCCTCTTTTGTTGACTAGAGAAGGAACTTTTGGACGCCAGTTCCTGCTGAGATTGGTGACTAAAATTTGGATGTACAAACACGTCAAAGCCAAAGGCTGCTCCAAATTCAGGAGCTTTCTTTTTAGCCCTGTGCATCTAATCCAAGATGTGGCTCCAGTAGTTTTCTGATATATTCTATCATCTGTGCCGATTCAAAACAAGATTTAAAGGGTACACTTGAACATAGATGTAAACAAAATTATAGTTTACTTGCACAAGCTGCAAGCAAGGGCATAACAACTTTTCAGAATAAACAGGTCTTCTGGACTGCACCACAAATAACACCATAGATTTGAGTGGTGAGACTGTACATATACACAGACTTCCCCTGAGATTTGTCTAGACAATCGTATTTCTAACTAGAAGTTAATATATTCTGCCAGCTGGTAAGAGGGGAGAAAAATGGTGCAGCAAATCTTTGAAGAAGTAATTGCTGTGTGATATGCACTGCAAACATACATTTTTCACACCTGCCCTTTGGGGATCTCAACTTGAAGGGCTGGTTCCCCCAAAGTGCGCTCTGTGCTTTTATGGGATACTCTCCCATAGATGCTTACAGTCTATGAGTCTCCTCATTCACCATTCTGAAACAATGCCTCTGAGGCTAATCACTGAGAAACTGAGATAAGATGTTACAACAGCCTAGGCAGATTCTTGGAGAGCAACCCAGGCACTCTGGTTGAGAGGGTTTGTCAACATCCTCCAGCTAAACAATCTGATGGTTTTGTGAAACTCCGACATTCCCTCGTTTCATTTGCATTCCTCTTGTCATCCCAGAATTGAAGGGTCAGATGCTCTCCCAAGAAGGCAGATATTATATACAGCTTTATGAATCTTGGTTTTTACTTCGGGGAAAAGTTGACCTCAAGCTTCCCTGAACTGCTCCTTTTTTGAGGCTCTGGAAAAGCTGAAAGCATGCAACAGTGTTTACAAGCAGTTCAATATGTATGAAAAAAACATCAGTGATGGTCTGCCAGAGGAAACCATTGGGATCAAAGCCCAGCTGCTAGAGCTGCAACACTCAGCCTAGTCGCTTAAAGAGCAACCTGCAGGTTGCTTCCTGTGTAAAACTGGTGGGAAAGTGGAAAAATCCATGTGAGTGACAGGTGTTGACAGCAAGACAGGAGAGCAAGTCTGCGGTGCCTGGTCATGCCTGTGGTGCTGAGCTCTTGGCTTTGCTTAGCACCGGCACTGCACGATGCCCAGGAGCAAAGCCAGTCCTGCAGCACCATGCCCGCGTCTGACCCATGCTGAGACCAGGAGACCAGCCCTGGGAATGTGGGTTGCTGCTGTTTTCAAAGTCTGCCAAAGGTGACGAGCAAGACACCATCATAAATGTTACAAGGCTTTCTCTTCATAACTTTTCAGTGGTATAAACAAAGACGCGAAAACCTTAATATCTATCTTAAATGAAGCATACAAAACAAGGCAGCCTGGAAGCCTGTATGTCGGAGCTGCCTCAGAGCTTCTAAACTCAAAGAAAAAACATAACAAAGCCACCTACCTTTTCACCCCATCTTGTAAGCAAAAAAGAAACCCAAATATAGTGGATACAGACTCAAGCTTTTGCCCTTTTACACATTTTACATATATCTAAAAGACAGCATGATATTTATAAATATTGTATGTGGGATCTTAAGGAGTGCTTAGTGTTTGCCTAACTCTGCTCCCATTGACACAAGCCAGCATTTCATCATTGATTTCAAGTACATTTTAGACACTTAGCTCCAGTAGTTAATCATATTAACATTCAAGACTTAATGTCAGTGTATTTGGCAAGAGATACAAGCCTGGTTATATATTCATTATTTAGTTTTTCACTGACAAAAAGCTGAGGTCTTATTTCAAGCCAATATTGTTGCTTTTACAAGTATGAGAGACAATGCTTTTACCAGCAAGATGCTATGTCTTGAAGAAAAATAGCTTTATTTGACATCCTATCTATTCATGGGTCATTAGCTTCCTTACGTTTTTAAATGCTTCAAACCCGATGCAGAGTGCAAACGCAATAGAGTTTGACGTGTTTACCAGGAAAGAAAAAGGAAGGAGAATAGCAGGGAAATTCCTACTGTCAATATTTAGAAGCAGATTATGCCTTCTATGTACCTTCTGTGGGCATTTTACTTGACACTGTCTTTTCTGAAGGGTCATGGCTCAACAGGACACATTCACTTATCATTGTGCCTGTCACTAAGCGACCATCAGCAGCCTACCCTCACACTGACCTACATTGAGGGGTGCAACTTCTTTTCATGTGACAACAAGAGAACTAATTAATCCTGATAACTGAGGAATCTCCTCCCATGGGGAAAGGGGTGATTTTTTCGGACGCATTTTATGTGTAATAGAAGGCTTATTAGATACATGTGAAAGCCAGTCGATGGGGTTGCTTAATTAATGAGCAAACGTTAATTTAGATTGCAAAAGTTAGCCATTCTAAGTAAAGTAAGGAGAGGACAAATTTTTTTTTTTTTTTTGTGAAAGCAGAGAGCAATCTGTGATTTGCAAGGGAAAAAAAGAGAAAGCTTTCTTCCATTAACTTCTGCCCCCCCAAAAAGCTGATCCTCTTCTGAATTAAGTAAATAAAAATTTGAATTATCTGATAACCAGCCCTCTAATCACAAGTCATGAAAAAAAGATAAATAAACATGCATATATTTTTCCAATATGATATGTGTCCAATTCTACAGACAAATGAGTAACCATGCAGGCATGATGAACCTTCCACTGATTTCTGCTAAATCTTGGTTTCTCTTAAAAATGATAGATTTGCTGAACTCAAAATTGGGACCATGATCTGAGTTGTTATTCCCATTTCCGACTTTGTACTTTTAAATTTCTTTTCATACACAGAGAATTTCTGCTACCTTTGTCTAAAAAAGGAAATCCAGAAGCTAGCTTTAAGACTAAGTTAAAAAATTTACAATATTAGAGGTTATTATAAATTTCCTTGAAGTTAACAGGTTTGAAGACTTTCTAACATCTTTTCCATAATTTAGGGCTGTGACTGTCTTCCAGCCACCCCTGTTATCCTCAACATGTTGTCTAATCTTTTTTTCACCTGCACAATGAGAGGTTAAGGAGAATGATCAGTTTATCTTTGCAACTTCAGTGTGTACAAAGAATCTGACCTTCTGGGTTTAAAGTGCCATCTGTGGGCAATAAAGTTATCCATCATGAAGTAATTGTTCCAGTCACTGTTGGATTTGCACGTGCTTTACCCCTTGTGAAACATAACTGAGCCTTTGAGGGTTTTACCTTCAAATATAATTTCCTCCTGTTTCAAACATTCAGCAAAAATGTACTTTATAGAGGACACTCCTGCACTGGAAGGAGAGGGCAGGTTATTTCTTAACAGGGTCTCCACCTCTCTGCGCTGCTTAAAACATTGGTCATTCAGTTCAGATGCAGCCCAGGACTTTACTCTTTCTTATGAGCACTTCCCTATGAGTCATTCCACTGAAGGGAATGGGAATACCCACACGTGTACAACTAATAATCAATTGCAGAATCCAGACAAAATGTAAAGGAACATGACAGTGCCCAGTGGGTTGACCTTCAGTGCATCTCCAGTGAAAATGAGCTGACTCTGATCTGCAGCAGCACCTTAAGCAGAACATGGCCACTAGCTAACCTCAAATGGAGTATATGGCTTTACTCCATTTTGTAAGGAAACCTGGGATATCAGCAGTTTTCTTTATTTGAGAGGTATTCTTGACGAGCTATTGTAGTACCATCTCTTTAAAAGGTGCTTCAATCCATTCTCTAAGTAAATATAACTGGTTTTTTGGTCAAAGACTTGTACCTATCCATAATAATTGTGATTACATCATTACACCAATTCACTCTATTAAAGAAATAAAAGGTATATAGAGAAAAAAAACTCATGGTCAACTCTTAAGAGCCACTTAAAGTTTCAATTTACATCTGACCATATGAAGAAGTCTTGACCAACAGGTCCTTCTAGTTTAATCAACACTGAGATTCTCTTCAGCATTAATACTTGCATTTATGAAGACAGAAGAACTTTTAGGGAGAGTTGTCTTAAAATTTGTGTGGTGAATGGAAAAGAAAATTTTGTTTTCCTGTTTGATGTGTAACTGTCTGGCCTGGTCCCGATGCAGGACTAGAGGGAGAAGGGAGCACCCTAGATAATGAAGCTTTCTACTTCTGTGAGTGCTGGTGGCTAGGAAGAACTCATGCTGGAAGGAGACACTCTTCTATGCCCATGGCAGCAATAGTCCCCATCTCATCTGTCACCTGGGTTTCTGATGCTCAGGTACAGTCAAAGAAAGCAGCACAGCCTGGTTCCTGCCCCCAGGGGTAAAAGGACCCTCTCCATTGCCTGTACTTAGAAACAGTCTCCAGGAAAGACCTACAGTGTCAAACCATGAGCCACCCTGAGTCTCAGAGTGGTATCTTCAGGTCTTTCAGATGCCATCTAAAGGAAACCCCACAGTCATCTAATTTCACAGCACTTCTCTGAAGTAAATCCAAACTTCACACCTGAAGCCTGCGGAAGAGAAACTAGGGCAGCTTAACTTTGAGAGAGCACGGAGGTGTGACTTTGTCCCAGGCTGATATTGACAATGGTCCAGATGAGCAAACTCATGATCTGAAGCAGCAAAATGTAACCACTATTTCTATTGAAGCAGAACTTTGCAGGTCAGTTAAGAGCCATGGGGATTAACAAGCGTTAACAGATACAAGTCCCTGGACTCAGAGGTAGTTTTGTACTTGTGTCCTGTTGGTTCCTGTGCAAGGAGAGGCACCATGTGTGCTGGTACATAGCTGGCAGACAGAAACACCCTCAGGGTAGAAGCAACAGCTCAAGCTGTATCACTCCCTAACAGAGACATCACTTGCACATATCTCTGTGGTGACTGAAACTTTCCTTGCTTTTGCACTCAAGACCAAGAAAACTACTGGATGCTATTTACTTACTAAGTACACACAGAGACACAAAAGTTATCAATTCATTGGTTCATCCCCTTCAGGTCTAAAAGAGACATTCCATTCATCTAGTCTGATGTTTTGCAGCACATGGCAAGTGATTTCTCGATCACATGCTTACATTTGATCAACCTCAATTATAATGTAAGAATTTAAAGTACCATTAGGACATAACAGCCATACAAAAAAAACAAAAAAGAAGATGGGTTAGTGGATGGCAAAGCTGGGCTGCTGTATGATACACACCATAGTAGAGTCTGAACAGCATAAGATTGGTAACAGTAGATTAAATAAGTTTTGGTCAGATTAAAAGCCTTGACC
This sequence comes from Promerops cafer, assembly GCA_013398275.1. Lineage (NCBI taxonomy): Eukaryota > Metazoa > Chordata > Aves > Passeriformes > Nectariniidae > Promerops > Promerops cafer. Next base: position 255,660 of record VZSE01011964.1, read on the forward strand.
ATAACTCCATGCTGTGGAACTAAAATTAGTCAGTAGGGAAAATGGATGTGCAATTGCCCAAAACAGGCCTTCATAGGCATAGAAAAGTATTTGAACACGTGTCCCTTCCTTTTTAGTTCTAGATCTCAGAGCAAGTTATAATTTATTTACTCTCTCTATGCATTTGCTGTTCCTAGATGAGTATACACCCTGATGTAAGATTAAATGTTATAGAGCCAAAGGAAAACACCCAGTTGCTAAAAATAATGCAATGGTTCTGATAACACTTCATGAACACTTCTGAGCAGTACACACTATCACGCCAATATGGCCAATAGCTGCAAATGTAAACAAATATATATTTACCCAATAACTTCCAAACATTTTGCCAGTATTTGCCCTAGCTAGGTCAGGTTGGTTTTATAGACGATGGTGGCAAAGCCTTTCTAATAAAGAGCAGGGAGGGGTTGTTCATTTAAAAATTTAGATGTAGAAATTAAACAAACTGAAACCTCAGCCAGTTATTTGACATGAATCTCATTCCAGTTACTACCGATTGAAATTATTGACATTTCTCATCATACTTGGGCAACCAAGGCCATGCAGTTCCATGTTTTGTGCTCCACAAGACCCACTTGAATGCACTTGTTTCACCAGCTCATCAGAAGTTTGTGCCTTGTTTGCCCTAAACTCACCACGTAACTTCCATGCATGAGCATAGGCACTTTACATAATGCCAATGAAAAATAAATTTCAATATTTAACAACCAGAGATCTGAGACAAAATTAATCTCGGTTTCCTGTTGTATCCATCAAGTTTTAATATCTCTAGAAATATAGGATCTGAAATTAGCATCTTGGGCAATACCTAGCCTGATGAAGGTGCTCATTTCATCAGCTGTATGAGAAGGACATATTTACAGAGAATAAATATTTCCACAAACTGTTTCTTTCCCATTGAGCACATGGAATTGAAAATGATTATCCAAATGCACAGTCTGACACCTCCATTGTGAACCCTTGTGGGACCACTTTGGTAAACCACACCCAGAAGGCAAAAGACACAAATATATGTGATGTGCATTGAGAAAAGAAGAGAAATACCACCGTTGTTCCCACCTTAGTCTGGCCTTCACTCCAACAGCTTAAAAACAAAACAGGTCAGCTGAGGCTGGTAATACCAGACCTAGCCTATAGCAACACTTTCACAGCCACATTCTGCACAAATCCATGTGGCTCTCATACCCCTCCACCCTGATATGCCTGTCATGGTCCCTGCACGGAGATCCTGCTCAGGCCACCCAGGTGAGAAGGAGTTGTGCCTCCGTCATCTGCCCAGCCAAAGGGATGCCATGTAACAGCCAGGGGCACCCACCCAGGAGTGTCGTTTCGTGCCTCCACACACGATTCAGCCTGTGCTGCTTACACAGTGCAGAGAGCCCCATCCAGACTATGCCTGTGAGTTAGCAGATCTACCTACTGACACGTGTCAGCAACCACGCTGCCTCTGCTCTAATTCCACCATGACAGATCCTAGCACATAATCATCAGTTCCACATTCTTCAGAAAAGTTTACCCCATTAATAAGTGAGCAGAAAGGTATCGATATGGTATAAAGAGAAAGCAAGTACACTAAAATTGACACAAAACCAATTTAGAATTCCTAGGAATTTAGAGTAAAGGTGTACATTTTACTGGCCAGACTAAATTTCTTTACCAGTTTGATACTTAAAATTTGTAACAGATTACGTGGCAGGACAAATGAAGCAATATAATAAGACTGAATTGGAAGACTTTCATAAAGACAGACAAACTGCCTACCTGCCAGTAATCTACCTGCTCAGCCAGCAACACAGGCCTGTCAAATTCATCTGGGGCTGTAGTAATCACTAAGCTGTAAGCTCAGAAACAAATTAGAAACTATGTAAAAGAAAATGTAAAGCAAAGTTGAAGGAGTTACACTTTGCTAAAGGCTGCTGGTTATTATTTCCAAAGCTCCATCATTACAGCTGAACTGTCCCGTAGTGCTCCAAGACAAAAAGAAAAGTCAGGAGCTGACTTTCCATCCACCCCACTTAAACCTATAAAGCAGAGCTATAAGAAAGCCCCTGGGTTTAAAACAAGAGCAAGTAAATAATGCAGCACAACCATTTAAAATAGAGAGGTGAGAAGAACTAAACAGTCTGCACAGAGGAGTCCCTTGCAATGGCTTAGGAGCAAAACCCACTTTGCTGATAAATGACATCTAAAGCACCCAGTCTAAGGAGGTAGATGCACGTGCAGAAATCTTCTGGCAAGATTCCCTATGGCTCAATTACATTGGGAAATGATAATAATTCATACTTGTAAAATAGATTACGGTGATTGTCAACTGCAGCACTGCATGAGATGAAGAAAGGTGCCCCAAACACTTTCAGCACATCAGAACAAAAAAGTTCTCTGCATTATATAGTTTAATGTGATTTATTTACACTATGTAATATCCGCTTGCATAAACATAGACAACAACTAAATTTTAGTTTCCTTGACCCTAAATCCCATGTTCTTTTATGAAATACTATTGGACCTTAGGTCATGCTACCAAAAAAAAAAAAATTCGCCTCTTAAGAATTTTATCAGATAACTGCTTCCTGCAAGTTTTCATGAACCTTTCCTGAAGATCAGATGCTGGACACAACTAAAGACGTGATATGAAGCTAAAAAAGGCCTCGTCTGATCCAGCATGGCAACTCTCACGCTTCTGTTAACATTAGTCTATGGTGATCCTGATGAGAGGTTTTTCCATAGAGGAATGACAATGGGAACAAAAGGAGTGAATTCCTTCACTCTGTGTCAAGGAAGAATCCCACAGGAAGGACGCTCAAGTGAGCTATGTGAAATTGTGAAATTCCTCTCATGAAATCCCTCACACTCATCCCTTTTCTCTCCCCACGCACTAAGCAGGGGGTCTGTTCCCAGAGCACAGGCTTCCTGAGAGAACATCTGAGGAGCAGACATCTGCTCACAGGTCCCTGGCTCACAAGGACCACTGTGCCCTGCCTTCTTCACCCGCTTCCAGGCATGGAGTGGAAATAATGGCGCTGCATTGCCACAGCATTTTCAACCCACTGAAATCCTAGAAGCAGCTGCCTTCTAGCCCCACTTGCCCATCCTTCAGCTGGTCCAACAGCAAAGAGAACCTTGTCTCAAGGCCATAGCTCCAAAAGAAGGAATACAACTTAAAAAGAAGTTGTATTGCATGAGGGCTTAGTGCCACATACCAGTGACTGCTGGAAAAGCAGCCCCACCACCCAGAAAAGTCATGCCAAGAGAAATCTGTGTCAGCAGCATCACACTGAATTATGCTCTAAACATGTTACAGGGGTGACTTAACATTGTGGATATGGATTTCGGTAATGAAAGCTCAGCTGTGATTTGAGGGGAAAACAACAGAGAGTAAAAACAGCTCACCATGAGCATGAACCTTTTGCTTCAGCATTAACACAAGACTAACTAAAGTCTGAGAAAGATGATTAATGAATCTATTAACTATTGCACAAACATCTATAATGGTCTTGAATACACTGATGCTCCACAAGCTAAATCATCCTCCTCTTCATCTTTAGTCTGGCACATCTCCACTCACTGTGCCACACAAAAAACCACCCCAAATGCAAACATGACAATGCAGAAGAAACAGTCATCCACATTCCCTGTCCAAATTTTTCCATACATCTCAATGGCTCAAGACTTAAGTTTCAGACAAAAGTAGCCGTGAAATCTATAGTTTCAAATCTCTTTGCCCTCACTGTTGGTTTCTCAATCTATTAGCACTTTGCTTAGTTCCATCATGAGTTCATTCTGCTGGTCACACAGGCATGATATTATGGCATGCCTGGCTTTGGAGAAAGCGCTAATGACTGCATTTTCACTTTTCCAACTCCTGCTTGTAGCATAGCTCTTTCTTTTAAGCATCAGGATTTATGCAGTACTGATCTCCAACCGTAGGGGAATGAAACTGAACTTCTGCATCTCAGTAAGAGAAAACTGTGTGGACACCTTGCTGGCAATCACTGGACCAATTTTAGGATAAGCAGTTCCTCACAATGCATCAAGAAGTCAGGCCATTCCCAGCTGAGGATGCTTGGGAAAGGTTGCTTCCCAGTTGCAGAAATACATGCAGTAAGGATGCATCACAAGGGCAAAGAGACAAGAGCCTGGTTCTGTCTATGGGTAGAATTCATGCACAAATATATACAGAAATGTTTCTCTACAGTCTCACAAATATTGGTAGTGGGGGAAAAAGAGACTGCTGGGGGCAGAGATGAGATCTAAAGATGAAGCATGTCGTTGGAGGGAGCAGTTTTCTTCTTGAACCTCTCACACCAACAGGAGACACTTGTCCCCAGGAGCAGAGGTGACTGTGATTGAGCATTTCATGCAAAACCTACTCTTGCAGCAGTCTTGCTTTCCATTCCCTCTGGGCCTGCAGCAGGAAGTCCCAAACCCTGACTCTGGGGGATTCAAAGGAACAATTTTGCTGCTGCAGTCCCACCACAGCCCCTCTGGACACAGACTTCTGAAACACCGAACCTTAACCCTCATCTGCCAAGCTTCTTCCTTTCCCAATCTCAGTTGAACATGAAAATCAGCTAGCTGATAAACAATGTGCTGGAAGTTTCCAAACCACATTAAAGTGTAAGGACTTATCAACTGTCCTGCAAATCTGGACAATTTCCTTTTGTCCTATACACCCACACAGTATGAAAGGCTACTGGTTTCAGTCTTTGAAGCATCTGACAAAAAATAGCTTGTTTGTTATTGTTTGGATGTAAAAAAAACCCCAACACCATAAAAAACCATCTCAAATCTCCTCAAAGGCAAATTTTTAGGATTCTAAATATATTGTGTGCTTCTGGATATGAAGATCTTTACTACAGCACAGGCCAAGTCCTGATTTCATCCAACACAAACTGTAAATCTAGAAGATGCTAGCCCAGCCCAAAGATCTTGCTCCACATTTACACCAGCTGTAAGAGAATGAAATCTAGCATTGTGTGGAGCACATGGGCAAAACACCTGTCTGGTAAAACATCAGTTAGCTGTGTAAGTGATTTTCTTTAGCTATGTCAGAAAGTTTGATACTTTAACTCCATACATATATTTTTTTAAAATATCTTATGTAGCAGTGCCTAACTCTTCTCCTTTATGCGAATACAGAGTGGAATTTTTTAGGGACCCCTGTTTCTATGAAGGTCCAGGAGAAGTGGGAAAGCCAGTTTTTCTCAAATTTGTTAATAACTCCAGCCCTAATCCCAAATTGGACTATTCTGTCTGTCATTGCTTCAGCAAGTACTCAAATCAGATTGAAACCTTAACATATGAACTTCCATCTGAGCAGCACTTTCAGAGAAGACAGGTTAGTTATTGCAAGAAATTAACCTCAGCACTGATTAGATTTGACCCGGAATTTCTTCCTTCATTTTTTCCAGCTGGCCATGAAATTGAAAAGTCCACTGGGGATTTTGATGTTCTAGTTCCAACTGAAATAACTGAGATCATAGTGTGCTATTCACAGATAAGACTGTAATAGAGTCTATTTACCTTCTAGCTGCAAATTGTGAGGTACCACCTCTGTGTGGAAAGCCAGAAATACAGCTGCAAATACAACTAAACCATCAGTTTATGTTTCTGGAAACATGATGCATAAGCCTTGATCCAGATTTCAGAGTCTGATGTTTTCAGGGTTTAAACACAGTCCTTCACAATCCCAAATGCTAGTGATTAAAATTATAGTAATACTATAGTAATAATTATAATTATAGTAATAAAATTGAGGACTGGGAGATTGAACTTAATACAGCAACCACATATTTATGTTGACCATTATGTGTGCAGTCATTAGCAAGCATATGCAATACAATTTGTGGAATAAGTAATTGTAAGATATAAAGAAAACATATGTGAGTTCTATGCAAAACCCAGAAAAAAAGTATTGTTCTTTCCCAAGTTAACCAAAATATGTTTGTGCACAAGAGAGCTGAAGTGCCCAACAATCACATGTCAAATGAATTTAATTTCCTTAATCTCATTTTTCAAATGGGGACTTTCAAAGCTTGTAGGCTGCATGTTGCTTTGGGGAATTTTAAATTATTAAGTAGACTTATATGAGCTGAAAGACCTCCTTCTGTCTCCTCCTTGTGGAGGTCTTTTTAGGTTTTTTCTGAACCACTGACCATTTCTGACCATCTCTTCTAGAACCTGTCAGTAAATGGAAGCTCAGCAGGCACCTGCAGAGACTGAATTACAAGAGGGGACTAGTGATGAGCTGAATTTCATCAAGAGCACTGGAAACGGGAAGTGCTGGGCAGCCTGAGTAAGAAATGTAGGTAAATAAGAAGTGAAGGAGGGTCAAATGGGAGGAAAAGCACGGAGAGGTGTATGGTACAAAACATCCCACCACTTCAACAATAACTTTCAAACTCTCCACGCAAACGTGACTACGGAGAGTTCTGCCAGTGGCCCAGAAGAAGCATGATCAACCTATTTGAGATGTCCAAACACAGCTGAGCAAGAATGCTTTTCTAGAAAACAAAACAAAAAAAGCATGAAAGCCAATGAGTCTGAAAACACTTAAATTCTGATTTGAGCACAATCTCTTGTACATGGGGAGGATATGAGTTTCCAGCAAAATGGTTGTAAGGGCACTCAGCCAAACTAGAGAAGCAACTTTCCAATGCCTACTGCACCTGAGTCGACCATCAGGATGTTTGTCCCCAGCACCCAGAGCCCCACGTTGTCCCCTAAACAGGCCAAGCTTCTCCCAATGGGATTGGTCTAGAGTGCACATGAACAGGAAGGTGAACCAGGGTCTTTCTCACAGCCCCTGGCTCACAGAGTCCACCCTCTCCCCGGGCAGTGGGCTTGCCATGATCTGCACAATGGAAAACTTTTCCGACAGGAAAGAGGAAGCCAGTTCCCTAGCGGAGCTGGTCACTGCAGGAGCCCATGGAGGAGCAGGACGCCGAAGTTCAGACTCAAGCTGTGAAGGAAGCCTGGCAAGGATCTGAATCCACATTTCCTGTATGCAGGGTGGATGTCCCATGCCTATGCCTATTTCATCCTGGGCATAAGAATCTCCTAGGCAATGACAAATAATGTGGGGAAATTAGCACTTTCCTGGGGAAAAGAAAGAGGAAAAAAAAAAAGTAGAAGAATACCTATATAACTGTATCAAAGCTGATGAATCAGCACTTCCCGAGCAGGAAAGCGTCTCGTCGGAGCGGCCCCGCCAGCTCTCCTCCCGGGCAGCCTCAGGCAGCGGGACCGCTCCCGTGGGCTCAGCTGCGTGGGGCAGACCGAGCCCCCGGCCACTCGCGAGGGGCAGCGTGGCCGGGCGGGCGCGCCGCTGACCGCAGGAACGCTGGCCTCGACGGCTGTCCCGCGGGGAGCTCGGCTTTTTGCTTCCCCACCCGGGGTTTGTTCTCGCTCCTCGCCGGCCGCCAGCCCCTTTCTGCCGAGCGCCGTCCCCGCGGGAGCGGCCCGCGGCCGTGCGCGCTGCCCCGGGGCGGGACACGCGGAGCCCGTGCGCGGACAGGCTGCGGGACCGCCGATCCGCCGCTCTCCGCGGAGCATCCCCGCAGGCCAGCGGCCCTACCGAGCGATGAGCCCACGCGGGACCGGCCTTTGCCCGGCCACCACGCACCCCTGCTCTCAGGCGACCAGCAGCGCAACGCTTGGACGCACTGACCACCACGGCTCTCGGCTCAAAGTAAAATAAAACTCAGTTAAGAACATCAAATCTGCAATGATCCATCCCCATCATTGCGGGATGCAGGCACCGGAGAGCAGCTCCATCCCACTCTCCGGTAAGACCCGGCAGCCAGCCCTGCAGGAGAGCCACCGGTGCTCCGCCGACCTGCTCGGGCGGGAGGCAGCAGGACCTCGATTTTTGCGAAGAAAAGGTACACCTTTGCCGCTTCACGGGCAGAGCGGGACACTTGGAAACAAAGTGCGGAGGAAAGAAGCGTGCCCTGCAGCCAAGACATGCTCTCTTTCTGTGATGCACCGGTTCGAAAAACTCCCGATGATGTACGGCGGTCCCCTGTGCCCGGGAAAGGCTCGCCTCCACGCCACCACTGCTTTGCCTGGAGGAGGAGAGGCACCACGGTTCGGCACCGCCGGACCCTCCGAGGAGCTGCTCCCGGGGCACGCCGGTGGGGATCCGGAGCATAACGACCGCTCGGGGATGCGGCGTTTCTCCGCTCCCTGGAAAGCAGGGATCACTTCCCCGGCCCTGCCCAGAGGAGGGGGGCGAAGGGGAGGCAGGTGCCGACAGGCGGAGTGCGGCGGGACCGGTCAGGGGCGCGGGAGCCGCAGCCGACAAGGCACATCACTGGGGCCCGTCGTGGAGAGCTCGGCGCAGAACGGGGTCTGGCTGGGGCAGCGCGTACCAGCGGTCCCTTACCTGCGAGCAGGAAGGCGGCTCCCAGCAGCACGGTCCCTGAGAGCAGCTGGCGGGGCATGGTCCTGCCTGCGGGAACGCAGGGCTTTTTCCCTGCTGACGGAGGCGAGGCAGGGGCAGAGGCGCCGGCTGGGCTCCGACGGGCTCTCCTCGGTCCCGGGCGCTTCCCGCGGTGGCGGAGATAACGGCAAAGCGAGGCGCGGAATCCGCATCCAGCAGCCCCCGAGTCCTACCCGCCCGCCCCGGCCCGGCCCGACCTGCGGAAACGGAGTATCCGCTGCGGGCCGCCCTGCCAGCTTCACCTCCCGCGGGCATCAGCTACCCGCCAGCCCCAGCCCCGCTGATTTATAACTTCTCCACCCCTCGCCGCG
>VZSE01011964.1:274816-323427 GCA_013398275.1 Promerops cafer
AACCAAAAAGCGGAGTCCCTTAAAAAAAAAAAAAAAAGTAAAAAAAAGAAAAAAAAACTAACAAAACAAAACAAAAAAAAAACAACCCCAACCCAACCCAACCCAACCCAACCCAACCCAAACCAAAAGCACCAAAAAAAGAAAAAAAAAAAACCAACAAAAAAAGTCCAACCAAACAAAAAATCCCACCAAAACCTAAACGGTGCACGTTTTCTGTGTCTGCTTCGCTGTGAAAGCATAATAGAACAAAAATCCCAACGTAAAACAGATCATCCGGATTTCCAGTAGCTTGCAAGGTGCTCACGGCTGAGTACAGCTCGTTGTGAAAGGTGCTGAATGTCACTGGTGGTCTTGCAACCCTGCAGCTGTATTCATTCACACACTGTCTTGCTGTATTCATTCACACACTCCCTTGCCCCGCTTCACAAAGACACAGGTTTGGGTTTTGTTACAGTTTGCAACACCGTGTCCAGCTCTGGTCCCTGGTCCTTAGCTCCCGTCTAACATGAGATATTCATTTTTAACGCAGTCAGCATGCCAGCTCTCCGTGCTCCTCCCAGGCTTTCTGCAAAGGCCAGGAATGCCGCGGGCAGGAAAAGCTGCGCTCGTTCCGCCGGTGGTAGTGCCTGCCCTTCCCCCAGCCCTTAGATGTGGGCAATTCAAGTTTATCTCCCACCAACTCTGCCATAGACTTTTGTTATCTGGAAAAAGCCCCAGAGGCACAAATCCTTAAAGGCATTGAAGTGCCTAACTCCCATCAGAATGAGGGATGTAGTTGTCTAAATACCTCTGATAATCTACGAAGTTGCTCACGATTTGTGTAACAGAGATCACGTAAGTACCCACAGTCTGACACAGGCAAAGCGCTAAACTTTATTATTGCTGCTGCTGTCGCTACTGCTGTTATTCAACCTCTGCATACTCACAAGTCCAAGTGGGCAGTTAGGAGCCACCGGGAGAAGGACCCCAAGGAGGAAAGTTTCTGCTTACGAGATCTCACAGCCAAGAAACAGCTGAAGAAACAGCAAGTATGTCTGACACAGAAGAGGGAACAACGGGGAGATTGCCATGAGCACAGGAGCACGTTACTACACCAGCCACCTTCTGCTTTCAGGGGGTTTTCAGGCTTGACCAAAAAATTAAATTTGTAATGTTAAAAGTATGTCACTCCTGCCCCTCTGGTGATGGCTGGCCACTGAGTATCAGACAATGTCCACGGTAACATCTGCCACCAAGCCACGAAAAAAAAAGTTAGCTGCCTGCAAACATCTGTCACAAGCCATGGAAAAAAATTAGCTGCCGGGTTGGGTCTCTGTTGGGAACGGGTTGAAAATGGGAGGGATCGTTTCCTTGCACTCACCCATGCATGTATGTGTGAGGACCTCCTCATGGCAAAACACAAAGTGTGCTTGTGATTTCAGAACCTTGTGAAATGGCCAGTTGTCTGCTTTACACTGGACTCAGCCAGCAATGAAGTTAAGATGCCCATCATTTTTGAGAGATGGATGAGGCTTATTAAGTGAGGAAATAGCCACAGCCCGAAGGGATAGGATGTACTAAGCGAACACCTAAAAATAAACACTTTGTATTTTCTGTTCTGTGAAAGCTATTGTTGAAGTTGTCACAGAAATATTTCATAACTGTGAAATACAAAAACACCCAAAGGGTAATCTTCCCTCTACCTGGAATTTCTCAGAACAGTATAAACTTTTCACAAATTTCAGAGTGTTTAAAATTATCATTGCATCCAGATGGGGCAGATCCATAACTGTTCATCATTAATATGACTCAAAAAAAAAAAAAAAAAAGCTGCCATTAGTAACATATCTAAATTGAACACTTTAAAATATGATTCAGCTGAAGGTGTCACTTTGACTACTTTGTGAAGGGTAAATATAAGAAGTTAATATAAAAATGAAATTATGTGTCCAATTTCACACAGCATGAGTGACTGGGCCAGAAAATGCTTTCTCTTGGTGAAGTCATCAGACCCTCTGCAGACAAACATATTTTTCAAACCCTTTCACTGTGTAAGAGGCTCCAGTGTTAGAAATGCACCACATGTGAACAGATGAACCACTGAAACCTGTTTTCCAGTGTGGTGTGAGGCTCCTGTGTTTGAGAAAGTGTGGACTCTGCTCCACGCCTCTCCCATGGCTCCCCACTGAGCTTAGGAACATGCTGCTGACAAAAAGACCATGAATTCACACTAAAGTCCTTCCTGCTATTGCTTCTCATTTGGGTTCTATCTACCTAGCCCTTATTTTCATGAAAACTTCAGGAATATAATTACCTTTAAAGTCTATTCCTTTGTATTAGCTTTAATTCAAACAGGCCAATGGATTCCAAAGGGAGAAGGAAATTTTTGTAGAGGTAGGAGCCATGTAGATATTCGTGTTGCTCATACAACTCTCATTTCCTTAAAAAACCATAGTAATTGCTTAGATTGTTTGCTGTCAGAGAACCTTATTCCCCTACGTTAGAGAATTTCTTGTAATTTCCAGCCTCAGTTAATTCCGGCTGAGATTACATTTTCCTGGTTTCATGCTGACTTTTTCTTTCAAGATTAAATACTATTTACAGGTATTTATTCCTTGATAAATACTTACGTCAGACACAGAATCAACTTTATTTTTACTATAATTGCCTCTTCTCACAGGACAGAAATGCCTCCTTATACATTCCCTATACCTATCATAGTTTTAAATTAGTTTAGTCGAACATTCAGAAACACCATGCCTTTTCATGGCAGCTTCACACTGATGGGTCACGAGAATTCTGAGATTCTGAAAACATCTTCTTTTTTTTTTTTTGCCCCTATGCCATTGCCAATATATGATTGCCAAACTTATAGCAGATATTTCTGAGGAATTTGCTCAGAACATAAGTCAATGTACATTTCTGCTTCCTGGTTCCATGAAGCTGTGATTGACTCACAGGTTGACTCACAGATTGTCGTAAGTTATTTTAAGCATTATGTACAAAAATAGTAAATGTTGAAAGTTGGTTTTATTGGGGATTTTCTGATCTCTCATACATATATACAGATAACTTTGTAATGTGAGACTTGCAAATATAGGCAATGAAATCTAGATCTGGCCAAGAAAAGAAATAACAGCTTTCTACAGAAAAGAATTTTGCAAGATAAACCAAAACAAAACATAGGGTTGTTCCAGGAGATAAACCTCTAAAAATGAAACTGGAATAGTGTTTCAACCACCAAAGCTGCATACTTTTTCAAAAGACAGCTGCACAACAGAAACAAAAAGCAAGGTGTTTGCAAAAAATCCAGTCTATTCAAAAACAAATAGGAGGATCTGAAAGTGAATGCTTTGGTTTGTGCTTCACAAGAAATGTACTGTTTCCATTTCTGTCTCTCCTCTAAGGTTAGGATCCTGAAGCTATGTCAAAAAAGCAATCGATGAACTTTTGCAACACTTTGAAAATGAGAAACATGCCCATTTCTGAACGAGTCTGCTTCTCAGTGACCACATGTACTCAGGGCATGAAAAGTCTTTGCCAGCTCCATCTGACCAGGACAAAGTATTCCTTGAAGACCCATCATGTGAAATATTTCTTCCTTCAGCCCTGCTGAGGAGACGAATCTTCAGATACTTCTTCATGTTCCTTAAGCAGCCCTACCTTCCACTGTGGCCCCACACAGGGCCAAACACAGGTGTCTAATCCTACCTGTAATAACCTGTGGCATGTGAGCTGTCCATCCAGAGATAAATGGCTCCAGCAAGCCCAGGAATCTAAGGAGCAATGGCCAGAATCCAGAAGGGATTCCCCGAGGTGTGTACAATGACCAGATGCCAATGTTTGGACAACTGAGTTCTCCCTCAGGCTTCCTTGTTAGCATGTCTCAGATATTTCTATCTTCCTTTCTAGCCAAGACTTTGCTGAATGCTTAATACCTAGTATTTTCTAAAGAATTTACTTGCAAAGGCATTTAGGCCTAGATTTAAACTAAGTCCTTGTATTTGATGTTTTCTACTGTCTGCACACCTCTGAAGGCCTGGAGTGAGCCAATAGAAATCACAAGCCACATGGACCAAAGTGGGCACCCAACCATAACTGCACCAAAGGATGCAGACAGACAGACCTCAACTCCTCCTGGTAGTATTGGTAACCTTTGAAGTGGAAATACTAAGGAGATAGATAAGTTGAGTTGACTGAATAAAGCCAGCCTAGATCTGGAAACAGTACAGTCACATTTGGTTGATGTTATTTCTGAGCTAAAACACCCCACTGCAAAGTGCTCCATGGCCTTGGCCTGGTTTCCACAAGGAGGATCTACCTTCTGGGTGCTTTTGTCTTGTGGAGACATAATCTTTTTTTTTTTTCCTTAGGATGTTTTCCTAAGCAAAGGTGGAATAGCAGTTAAGTTGGATGGCCTTTAGGCTGCCTATTTCAGCAACCAACTCTTGTTGAAGATGGTGAATGCAGTTGCTTCATTGTCAGCCAGAAACATTTTCCCAGAAGGCAGGAATACTGAAACACTTACTGAATCTTTCTCCTTTCTGAGAAAATGCTTTGATTTAAAAGCTCTGATACTGGTTGTACAGTCTTTCTTTAGGGTGCTGAAAACCTTCTTCTGTCAGTTTATTATGCTGTGTAGCCAGGATGATTAAGCTTTTCTAGAAGTATCCGTTCTGTGCCCACCTATTCTTTTTCACAGTGAAGTCAGCAACAATTCAAACCAGAAGTAGTAAGTAATTGATACTGATTTCTACTGCTGAAATCTAAATGGAACACAACTTCTACTTCCTTACATAAACCTCTGATGAAGTTTCTTGTTATAAGGGCTTATCATAACACCTAAGGTATTCCCAAATATATTTGTGTGGTAGTTGCCTAAATGCTGTTTTTAAACCTATAAACTGAATGAGGAACATCTGCTGCTGCTTTTTTTCTCCCCTTCCATTTAATACTCTGTTTCAGGGTTTGTCAGTGTTTTCTAACGCAAAAAATGCCCAACCTTTTAGGCAAAAAAGATAGTCACTAGTGGGGTTGTCATAGAACTTTTCACTTAATTCAGTGAAAAGTTGGCTAAATTGCTTTTATGTTTGTTTTCCCCTGATTCATTTGACTTGCCTGCTTGAGTGCAGAATGCTTATGTTTTTCCGGCTCACATATGGAATTTAAAATTATTCTGTGGTTTACTGTTTCCTGGATCAAAATTAACCCACAAGCAGTAGCTTGAAGAATTGCAGATGAGGAACTAATATTTCTTTTAGAAATTGAATCTCTGCTTCCCTTATTTAGCAGCAGTTGTTTTCTTTATTCTGCTTTGGGTAGTACTGTAGGTGGCTTTTCTGCCTCTGAACAGTGTGTAGCACACAGTCAGATGCCACAGTTGCTTTGGTCACTTTTCTTTGTCATTGTGTTTACCACGTCCTTTTATTTCAGAGAACAGAGTCTTAATGATATTTCCTCATCACAACCATCAGGACATTTAAGTGTTTCCCCATAAGTTAATCCTCACCTGCACCTTTCTATTTTTTTTTTTTTTGGCATCTTTCACTTCTATTGTGCTGGGAAACGTGACAGCATATTGTACACTGTTTCATTTTCAGTTGGCACTCTTTAAGAGTGTTTTGTCTATAGTTTTATTCTGTTGGGCTTTATTTTTAACCATTTCCAAGGTCTCATCTTGTTTGATGTGAATTTGCAAGTCAGAAGGCTGCTGATCTGAAAGTCCATTTCACTTTTCTCTCCTTCACAAGTGACTACTTCTTTGGTGACATTTTCCATATATTTGTTCTCTCTTCTTGCTAGTGCTTTGGTTTTTTATCTAATAGAGACTTCTAATTTTATCCAGAAGGGGTATTGCTTCCTTTTATTCTTTTCTCCTTTCACACTGTCCTTATATATCTAGACTTGGGTTATACTTGCTGGGAAATGAGTAATTCTTATTGAAGCAGCTGAAAGGGACCTGGCATCTTCCTATCTTTTTGAAAGAAATAGGAGAACAAGAAAATTGAAATAGAATTCTATAATTTAAAAAAAAGTCTGTAATGGAACAGAAAATAGAGTCTTTGCCATCTGGCTTAAGTATCACAACTATACATTTATCGTTTTTTCAATCTCTCTTTCTAGTTGCTGCAATTACAGAAGAAAAAATGCCCAGGTCATAATTAACTTCACTCTTTTAAATGTTACTGTTTTAAATATTTAAGCCTTTAAAATTGTTTTTAACGGCTTTATACAGTAGTTCCTCAAAGTTACCACACAGATCATTTTCCAGAACATACCAAAACATCATTTTGTGCTTTTCTACTTTTTGTTTCCAGCTATTAATTAAAAAAAGAAAGCATAAAGTGTGTTGACAGACAGCACTGGGCTTGGGTACAATGACATAGAAACAATAGTAACGTGATTGCTATAGAAATTGAAGTAGTCATTAACTAATCACAGGGAAAGAAAAATAACACTAGCACCAGAATCAAAGGATATAACAGGAGTTAATGATGTAGAAACAGGAAAGATTTAAAAAATAGTACCATAAAAATCAACTGATTTGGTGATTTGACTATTAACAGCAGGCAGACAAACCTATCCTTTGTCACTATATTTTTCTAAGAAGAAAGATGGAGATACCTTAAAATATTTTTCTTCTGCTCATACTACTGGAAGTTGCTGGAAACAACTAAGAAAGAAGTCATATCTTTCTATTCCAACCCCAGAATTTCACTTAACCCATTTCAGTTAGCAACACACCCCTGAACACCAAAACAGAACTTACAGAACAGGTTACCAATATAGGACAAGAGAAAATTTAGAAAAATGATCACAGTTTATACAAATGTGGATTATTTTAATGCCTACTTACCTCCAATCATTTATCTTTTCTTTATTCTTTTAATTTTTTTTTTTTTTTACTTTTAGAAAAAGCTCAAAAACAAAAGCTACATACCCTTTCCAGCCAAGAAAGACTGCAGTCATTCAGAGACCCATGTTGCTGTTGAATCAGCTCCCCTAACCTAGCCTGACTTTCTTACTCAACAGTATTTTATTCAACCAGCCAGAATCAAAGCCACTATTGTAAGACAAAACACAACTCCTGTATCTTATAACTAAAACAAGGTTGTGGCAAGCCCAGACTCTAGAAAATACAAAAATTGATAACAAACTTACCTCACCCTCTCTATTGCAATGTCTCAAAGGCTGACTAAAGCAATGGATCTTTAAAGTAGTAGATCATAAAGTAATGCTGGATATTCCTCTGGCTCCATGGAGTTTGGCGGAGGAGCTGGGAGAATCGTCACAGAGCACAAGAAGTAGCCATATTGAGAAGAAAACAATCATAACGTGGGCTTCTGTATCCTTGCAGGATCTTGTCAATAACCAAGCTGTCCTATGTCAAAATGCTATTCAGGAAAGAAACACGCCCATCACAGCCAGAATTTCCACCACTGAAGTAGTGGTGGAAAAGTGCACCCCCGGGCATCCTAATTATAAACGCCCAACAAAAATTGATTAAGTGGATCTGGTTTTCAGAAAGCAGCAGGGTTTGAAATTCAAGACTTTTGGAGACTGGCATGTAAGCTGCCCACAAAATTAGGCAACAAAACAATCTCTGACAATCAGTAAATGTAGTAGTTACTTCATCATTTTTTGAGAAGGAGTGACAGGGGAGCCAGAGATGACAGTACTATCAGGAGATGGGACTGCAATAGTGGGAAAGGCTGTAAACCACAGAGATACTGGTGATGGCACAGAAACTGTTACACTAAGGAGGAAGAAACTTGAGAAGTATAAAAATCCCATCCCAGCCCAAGCAGCAACAGTAGAATTGCCCTAATATTCCTGCTACTGAACATAGTAATTCTTGATCTCAGACTTTCAAACCATTAACGAAATAAACAAAGCAAAAGGATACAAGAATGAAAATGGAGTGTACAAGTTTATCAAGCGAGCTTAGAGGCTTTTGTTTCCCTGATCAACTGTTGCATACACCATATGTAGCCTCATTGCACTCAGCCACTGATGTCACAGTCACTCTCCAGCCCTGTCCAAAATCACGAGATACAACCCAGCCCACTGAGTGCAGAAGAACCTTGCACCAAGCTCCACCTGCAGCTATACCTCAGGACTAGCAAGATGTCATCTTCTGTCCTGTAACATGGCTGCAAAAGAATGATGTTTCTTTATCCTTCATGAAACTCTTTTCATTTTTCCCTCCTGTACTGCTGATCTGAAAGCAGACTAAACACATTTCCATTAGATGCAAAAAGTACATTTGCGAGAGGAAATTGGGAAAAGTATTCTTAACATTTACAGTATCTCCTGCTGACCATTTTTGTGATTATATTGACTTTATTTTTTACTATTTGGTATCACTACATTCCCTATTCCCTTTCACTCTAGATAATGTAACTTACTGTTCAAGATCTATCTGCCTATGATGATTTCATTTTTCTGTACACTCTGCAGTACATGTAAAATTGTGTGGCATATCTGTGAACACTCTGGCAAAACTTTAGCAAGTTTATTTTTCCATTCCTTTTCCCATTGAAACTCATCCTTCCAAAGCTTTTTAGAGCAGCAGTGCAATAGGGAGGTCGTAATATACAATTATTTGGAAAACAGATTTACCATCAAAAAGTTTTTTTCTGAACAGAAAGCAGAGGCATAGACTACTTAGTAGCCTGATTGGGGGATTAATATGGAGTATATGTTACTCTTTCTGCTTGTGGACTCTCAAAGCCTTCTGACAAAGACTTACAAGCGTGACACAGGATAAAAGGTTTGTACTGAGGTTTTTTTCTTAGCATCAATGCACATTTCCTTCATTCTAAAGGTGCCAAGAATTGACATTGTTAAATGAAGTTAATGGAAGGTACAAATGTTCCTCCTTTGGAACAATAGGACATAGTTACCTACTGGGTTGTCTGGTTTTAGATATCTGTGGCTGAAGCAATTTTACACAGTATATCTTTCGGGGTCAGAATGAACAGAAGGTAAGCCAAAAGGAAGTGGGAGCTGAAGTAAGAGGTAGGATATAGCCTCAGAATAAAAGGGATCAGCACAGCATATTTTTAGATGCTTGGGAATGGAGCCCAAAAAGAATAAAACTGAGCAATCAAGGACGCTGCTTCCCCTTCCAATCACACACACACTCTCTATATTGAATCTAATCACTTACAGTTATGGAGTCATTTCCTTAGGAGTTCTAAGGGAATCACGTTTGGATTCTAAAATGTGTAAGCAATGC
Organism: Promerops cafer; assembly: GCA_013398275.1. Lineage (NCBI taxonomy): Eukaryota > Metazoa > Chordata > Aves > Passeriformes > Nectariniidae > Promerops > Promerops cafer. The sequence continues at coordinate 284,037 of VZSE01011964.1, forward strand.
AATAATTTGATACTACAGAAACTTGCATTGGAAGTCCTTGACCAAAACATTCAGTACTACAAGTACGGTGTCATTCTTTTACTCCCTTCAGAGTTTTCCACCTGGTATGTTTTTCAAGGATTAATACGTAGATATATAATAAGAGAAAATATATTAAATTAGCACTAAACTAAATATTAAGTTAGCACTGAACTGATAATGAATCTTTGCATGACTTCATTGTCACATTAAGGAATGTATTTCAAGACAAATAAGAGGAATCTTGACTTATTTTGTTGTTTCTCAGAAAAGGCCTGTAGAAGGAAGAGTGGGTGGCTGAATAAGATCCCACAAAGCATTCAGCATTTATGACAAAAAGGCAAATGCATTGACAAGTGAAATGAAAACTCAGTGTGTTATCCCTGAGTCACACATTGAGAAGCACATCTGTCACAGAACATAGAAAATATCTCAAGTGTATAGTATAGTGACAAGTAAGGCCTTACAGAAGTAGCAGAATGTAAAAGGATTTAAAATCATAACACATAAAGGATAAAATCAGGTAACACCCACAGAATCTGGCATTTATGCTGTCACTTAGAAACAAAAAAAAAGATGAAGCCGTTTGAAAAAAAAGTAACTTACAGACTGAAGTGTAACAACCAGATATTGCATTTTGTTAGTAGTAATATCTGAAACTCCACCTTGTTTGAAAAATCAGTATAGTTTTGAATGGCTGCCCTCTGTTTGAGTGATAATCAACTGTACATATGTTACAACAATACAGGCACTGCAGTAATACAAATGGAGAAGTAATGATTGTTATTTCACTTTTAAAAGTCACTATGCCCTAGGGCACAATTAACAGGCAATAAATTCCTACATGCTACTGAAGTTCAGAGATTAGTGTTTGCCTGTCAAAGCATGGAAACACATTTACACCTAATAAAAAGGGACTAATTAGCTGTTTAAATAATAGGAAATGTCAGTCAGAGGCCACAAAAGGCTGTGAACAATAACTAAACCCACCCCCCAAAAACTGACACGTGTGTTTACAGACAAATATTAAGCATTCAAAAGAGCCTTAAATGTTTGCCAAGTCATCCAAAAGAGAAGAACTTTATTTAAACAGTGAAAGCAAAAGTTAGTGCTAGAAACTGACTGGAGTAGGGCCTGTGTCACTCCAGTCCGTGCTCTTCTTCACAGATTGATTTAGGAAAATCTTGTCCATACTGGACAGGAATTCAGTGAGAGTTTGGAGCACCAGAGATCATTAGAATATGTCCTGCCTTTGTCTGGCTGTGGGATTGCAGGTGTATCAAAGAGCATGTCTGAACTCCAGGCCAGGAAACTCTATTTGGTAGTGGTCAAGGACGAAAAACTGGATGCTAGCTACTGCTGATGTTGAATTTGTACATCCAGATATCTGACTAGTTTTTTAAGAACACTATAAATACTATTCTGTTAGCTTTAACATCTTCTAGTGTTCTCCTTCTCTGTTTTCCTATTTTTCTCTAGCTGTAAATGGCAGAGAGGTCAAAGCGATCATTAACCAGCAACTATATAAAGAGACTAATAGAATAATTTCTGATTGACTTCATGGTTTGGTCTTCTACACAGTGCTTATAATCTGATAAAATGAAGCTGTATCAGTCAAAACTAAACCTACACCATGTAAACATACCTTTTTTGCTGGTGTGAATCCCCAAATGTAAAACAGGTGCACCACAAATTGATTTTTGTCTGAGATATTTGAGTTTGCCAAATTCAGCTGAGCACATCCCTTACCCAAAGGGATTCAGCACCTTTCACAAACATTAGTAAGAAAAATCTGTGGCTCAGCAGAGGCACTTGGAAGGCATACATTGAACTAATATGTTGCATTAAGCAGTGACAAACTAATGCATAAATCATCAAATGCAGTTTTGAAATTAAAAAAGTTTCTGAACCAAAGTTCAAAGGCAGTCAGTGTTTGCTGAATTTGTGGATCTTTCCCATTCTGACTTTCTCCTTGTTTATGGCAGGAGTCAGCCCTCATGCAAAGAACAGAAATGGTCTCACATGGTTATAAATAAATGCAGAACCTGCTCAGTGCTTGGATCTGCGCCCTCTCTTCCATGCTGCTTGCTCTGCATCAGTATTGCTGTGCAGCACGGAATGAGAGCCACGTGCTGCATCAGTAAGGGCACAGCCAGCAGACTGAGCAGAGTGGTGTCCCCCTCTGGTCATTGTGTATGGGAGAAATCTGATCTGTTGTGTCCAGTATGGGGCTCTTCAGAACAAGAAGGACAAGATAGAGCAAGTGGTAGAAAGGCTACCAAAATGTTTAAGGGGGTAAGTATATGACGTAGGAAGTGAGAATGAGAGAACTGGGTTCACTCAGCTTGCAGAACAGAAGCCAAAGGAGAGATGGATTATTGTCTACAACTAATTATTGGGTGGTTATAGAAAACAGATTCTTCTCAGAGAGAAAAGTTGCAGCTGGGGAGCTGTTATTAGATGTAATTGAAAAACCTTCCTAATGAGGTGCCCAGGTGGGAGAAGAGGCAGCAGCAGAATCCTCATCCTCAAAGGTACTCAAGGCCCTGACCCACAGAGTGTAACTTCAAAGCTGACTCCATTTGGAGTGGGGGAGAGGGCTTAGGCCAGATGAGGTCCTAAGATCCCTTCAACTGAAATTATTATATGATTATATTACTTACAGGGTCATGAGAGAAACACAATGCAGGAAGACACATGCTGAAATCCAGTTTAGTTTTAGTAGCATTTAAGTATGTGTTTGAATTATTGCTGAAGCAGAATCAAGAGAGAAATACAGCTGCAGGACATAGAGAGATACAGTGCCAATATACAGGTTCCAAATAGTTTAAAAATGGGAAGGATGTTCTGTCTAGCCTGCCAGATTGGAACCAAAGAGATCATTTGTCATTTCCAACATTTGTAAAGAGCTCATTTGATTTGGGGCAAATATCTTAATCTCACTGTAAGTCAGCTGCTGATTTATTAAGTAAAAGGATAAATCAGGTAATACTTAACATATTTGTGAATCCTTCAATAATACTTAAAGAAAGTACACAAGTGGATTCCAACAGGGCAAAGGAGAGGATGCATCTCCTTAAGTTCTGAATAATTTGTTTTACTGTAAGACAAGCTGTGCCATAAGAGTGCCATGGACAGCAAAGCTGGGAGGTTTAGCTCCACAAATCTATCATGTAGACATCTGGATTTGGTTATTAGAGTCTCACCCAGGAAGATAGGATGCAAAACTTCTTCCTTAAGCCTTCAGATGCAGCATTAATCAGAACAGAATAAAAAGTAGGATTGATCTTTCTTTTCCTCAGGGTCTTAATAATTGCACTTGGTGATGGGTTTTTTTGGCACCATTGCCAATAATACATTGACAAAACCACATTGTAATCGCTGTATTAAAAAACTAGATCATTAAAATCATACAGCTGTCCCAATGACTTCCAGGAAATAAACTTCTGGATGAAAAACAAATGGTTCCAATTAAACTTGGGTTAAATATGAATGATTCTTCATCAAAAATATCTCTGGAACTCACCTAAGACAAGAACATTGATTGCTTACAAACACAGAGATCTCTGCAAGTTCTTTAAAGAGCAGAAATCTCATTGCATTGCGCTCTTTGAATGCCATGATCACCACAAAAATGAGACATGACTTCTTCCTTGTAACACTTAGTAGACACTATGTCCTGTATTTCCAAGTACTGGTCTGTCTGCCTGCGTTCTCCACAAATCCCAATGCGATTATTCCCCAGGTGAGTCAGTAGGTGAAGCAATATATAAGAGAAGCAAAAATGAAACTCTGCTCAAAAGCCTGAGTTCAGTAAAAAAAAGAATCTATCTTGGAGTGAAACTTTTCTCCCAGCAATTTTATCATTGATATGAATGTAAGGAGTTGTCTCAAAAAGCAAATTAATCGACCAACTTACCTGCTGCCAAGATTAGTTTCCTAACCATGCTTCTAGAATGTCTCAGCTGTCTCTACTGATATCTTCCACTTTGACATTCTTCCTGGAATTACAGTTAGCCTGACTTAATTTAGTTAGCTAAAGATGATTATAGAATCATTAGGCTTGAAAGGACCTTTAAGATCATTGAGTCCAACCATTACCTCAGCACTGCCAATTCCACCACTGTATCACATCTCCAAGAGCCACATCAGCACATTTTTCTAATACTTCCAGGGATAGTGACTCAACCACTTCCCTAGGACAACCTTTTTCAGTGTTTGACAATCATTTCACTGAAGAAATTTTTCCTAATATTCAATCTAAACCTCCCGGGCCAGCTTGAGGCCATTTCCTCTTTTCCTGTCACTTGTTACGTGGGAGAAGAGACCAACCCCCACCTGGCTACACCCTCATTTCAGGCAGTTGTAGGGAGCAATAAGGCTGAGCTCCTTTTCTTCAGGCTAAACACCCCCAGCTCCCTCAGCCACTCCTCACAGGACTTGTGTTCTGGACTTTTCCCCACCTCTGTTTCCCCTCTCCAGACACACTCCAGCCCCTCAATGTCCTCCTTGTAGTCAGAGGCCCAGAACTGAACACAGGATTCCAGGTGTGGCCTTACCAGTGCCAAGGACAGGGGACCATCACTGCCCTGGTCCTGTTGCCCACACTATTGCTGATACAAGCCAGTCACTGGCCTTCTTGGCCACCTGGGCACAGCTGGCTCGTGTTCAGCTGCCACTGACCAGCACTCCCAGGTCCTTTTCCACTGGGCAGCTTTACAGCCTTTGCCCCCAGTCTGTAGCACTGCCTGGGGTTGTTGTGACCCCAGGGCAGGACCAAGTGCTTGGTCCTGTTGAACCTCATACAACTGGCCTTGGCTCATAAACCCAGCCTGTCCAGACCCCTCTGCAGAGCCTTCCTACCCATGATGTAAATATCTTCTACCACAGACTGACTTACACTCTTATAAGCATGTGTCTGTATTCCCAAGGGCATTTTAAATCCTCAGCTATGATACAAAAAATCAAAGGTTGCAGGGCTTGTCTCCTCCAAGCTCCATCTCGACTTTTCTTCAGCTTGAAGTATAAACATCTTATAGTAAGAATGATCTTTTCATTCTCTCTATGTACATTACCTAGTAGATCGTGACCCTTGTCTGATATCGCAATGCCTGCATATTTTACACAAAGACAAATAAGTAATATAGATAAGCAACATTTTTTTTACTTTTTTTAACTAACAGAAAACCTGCATGGGAAGAAAATGACCTCTAGCTTAAGAAACCAGCAAAATCTATGTATTCATAGATAAGTAAAATCCAGAACACAAAATGATCACAATCCGCTGTCATTGCCTGCAGACCTTAATGACCAGATGTGATTCAAAATGCTTAAACCCCATACTGATTGGCTCTTGGGAAAATCACAAGGTAGATTCAAGCGGGTAAGAAAAGCAAATATATCACTGCAACTTTTCACCAGATTCTGCGTTTCTACAATGTCTTGGGCAATCCCAGTGAGCTGTAGTGTGTGAAGCATGTGGGCTTTCTTATGCCACTGCCTGGTTTCCTCTTCCTTGAGAACAATGGTATGAATGGGACTGGGAAGCAGGAGAGCATCCAGCCCTGGACGACAGCTATATTCACTCTGTTCCAGCCAGAGTCCTGTCAGCATTTCCAGTGTTTCACACGAGTCCCAGCTTCAGACAGGGATGACTTCATTTTAACCACTTTTCTCACATTTAAAAAAGTCAAAATTAGTCAAAACAAAAACAGCGACCATGTGTGCTCAGGGATGTGAGCGGAGAAATAAGGATAAACAAATCTGCTCTCTTGCATATCCTACCAGCAGTTTGTCTCAGCATGATCCTTAAAAACAGCAGGGTGCCTAGCCTCAGCTTTTATCAAATAACATTTATAGGACACCCCACATTCCCTACCAGTGGACCACAAAGAATCAACAGGGAATGAATAGGCTGTCCTTTATTCTTGAAATGTTAGGGTCCAGCTTACTCAAAAAAACCCCATGATGTATTTTATTTTGTTTTCTTGTGCTTTATAGCATGGGAAAGAATGGATGAGCAGTGACCCATACAGGCTTACTTATGAAAAATTATGGTTCATCTTACAGGCAGGTTTATGAAAACAACTGTGTGTAAGGACAAATACCCCTCAAAATCAGTTCTGCATCTGCATAGACACAATAAGGTAGCTGTAAAGTCTGTTGTATGGGAATGTCAGCTCTTCAGTATAGGAAGAGGGAAGGCATGCTCTAGCATGTCTAGACAGATGGGTCCAGGGCTGTTGTCCCTAGACAGCAGAGGATATATGGCCTTTAAAGAGGACAAAGTTTGGCTTTGCTATAAAAGAACAAGCCACTTCCTGGAGAGGAAGATACAATGATTTTTTAGGAAAACGCAGACATTGTGAGCTCCAAGGAACAGTGATCTAGAGAGGAAGGAAGAGGCTACGGTGTGAGGACTAAACATTACCTACCTACAAACTTTGTAATTAAGGCTCATAGCCTGTTATAAATGACTTCTTGTACAATCTTCACCTAGATGACAAGAAGTAAATACTTTATGTCTTTATTGTTTTTCTCCTCTGCTTGAAAAGAACAACCGACTTTTAAAGTACGCCTGTAATACGGATTTCACTGATTGTAAGGAAGAAGGCCAAAGTGGAGTATGCATTGCAAGAGAAGAAAAAGGCTCCGAGCTCAGGAAAAGATAAAGAAAGTAAGAGCATATAGAGATAACCTGATAATGCATGCCATGACTCCATACTTAGACACTGACTCCCTGGACTGTCAAAGCTTCAAGGAAAATCTGGCACTGTTATGTTCACATAATTCATGCAGAAAATAGGAAATGTTTTCCAAAATTTTAATAACATATTTTGCAAAGTCAGCGAGTTATGCTTTACTACAGGAAAATTAGGAAAAGCAAGAAAAATATATGAGTGGGAGACAATGGAAAACTGTTTTTTAGCTTTCTTGTTTCAGTAAGTAAGCACATAACATCCTTCCTTTGGCTACAAGACAGCTATGTTTTCTTAATATTTTATTGTGAATAAACACAGATGGAGGCTCAAGGAGTTCTCTTCCATAATTATTGCTGTGGCTTTTAACTGCTGAATAAATGTACTGGGTTGAGTTTCTTTCTTCATAATTTATCAAAAAATGTAATTTTTTTAGCAGTATTACAAAGGCTAATGTATTATCCTAACTCAGTAGCTTGTGGTTTTAAATGCTAGGAAAGGAAGTGGGGGATAGGACAGATATCAAATCCTTTGAACAGAGAAATAATCCTGAAATCTACTCTTCTCTTTCTTATCGCCTAACATTCACATCTTATTATGTTCAAATATGCCAGACAGTAGTTAATAATAGATAAGTGTATCTAGAATGAGGGCCAAACACATCACTTCATGCTCCTTATCTCTGTAATCTTCCTTCAGAGGAATTCTCTCCTGGAATCTGGGGCAACTTTTCAGGAAACCACAGTGATACCAAACTCAGTAAGTTACCAGTCCTTACAACATGCATGAGTTGCCACTGGAAGCAGAGCAGATGAAGATATCAACTGACAGCAGATTTTTTCCCATAATATCTGTCATTAGACTAAAGAATGTATGAGCTCACAGCATATTAGGTATGAAATGATGGATGAATAATTTCACAGACTTTCAGGAAAACTGCCAGAAAAAAACATTGGGAAATGTGGCATTGAAACAGAATAGTAGATTATTGCATTAGCCTCTCACTACCAGACTAGCAAGAAGCTCTCTGAGATGCCAGAATCACAGAATCAGTTAGGTTAGAAAAGACCTTTGAGATCACGGAGTCCAGGCTTTGATGGAACACCCCCTTGTCAACCAGACCATGGTGCTGAGTGCCACAGCCAGTCTTTCCTTAAACAGCTCCAGGGATGGTGACTCCACCACTTCCCTGGGCAGACCATTCCAATGCCCAATCAACCTTTCATCATAAATGGATGAATTGGTGGGCTCCAGTTTGTAGACCTTCAGGAAGGTGTCTCAAAGAATGAGTATCTTTTTCAGTCTGTCTTTGAAAACCACCCAGGAATGTGCAGAAACACATATTTTAGGCTGGATCTGAGCACTGCTTCAGGGAATAAACAAAACATGTTGGCAGGCTGAGCTAAATAAGAGTAATGCAAAATGCTAAGTACACTTGTTGTAAGTACAATTGTCTATTTACAGATTGGAAAAATTCTGATATTTAAAGTTTTGGAAGCACACTGGATAGACTTCGTTTTAAGAATCCTTGGGACCAACACTGGCATAGTGTAGTTATTGCATTTGTATGGTGAGGCCTGGTGCTTTAGTCTTGTGTTCATAAAAATGGGTATGAAATAAGACAGAATAGAAGCATAGTCAAACATACCTACAATTCAGAGAGAGAATAGTTGAAATAGCTTATCACCCAATCCCAGTACTATTTGTCTATATATAATGAAAAGTAGGTTGTTTCTCTTTGTCACAGAGCAGATCCACATGTTCCCTCTCTATTACAAGAAGAAAAATCTGGCCTCATTTAGCCAAATCTTGTGCACTGAGAAATTACAATCCAGCACATCATTTAGGGTATGATCCTTATTTATGCTCTTTAGACATAAATATCCCAGAGGAGAAGGCTCCAGACACTCTTCCTTCCTCTCTTTTTTCAAAGGATTTTTTTATCTTTTCAGGACGGTCGGTATGCTATTCCCAAAGAAAAGGCAAAAGCAATAGCTTTTACTGCAATCAGCTTTAGTAGCTTCAGTAGGACTCTAGAGGGAATATCAAACTTGGAAAAAAAAAATAATTATCGTTTTAGTACAGATATAGCTGTTCTTGCAATTTGGTGTAGATCCCATTTCTAGCCAGGTCAGAGCCACCAAAAATGAGTATTGTTCCTCAGTTTTCAAGCAGAAGGAGAAGGTATGACATTGCAGCAACACTGAATGGTAATTTTGAAGAAATCTGTAGAACTGGAAATGTCTACTTCCAAGGTGGCAGAAAATTTTTGAGAGCTGAATAACCAAAATGTCACAGCTTAGATGATTTTCATCCTCTGTTCTCAAAGAATCAGCACAGCAATCACAAATCTTACAATAAGGGTTTTCTATAAATATTATAAATATTGGTTTTATCTGTTAGTTCATGGTACACTTAGGAGCTTTTTTTAGGAAAGAGAGGGAAGGAGTATTTTAGGTAGCAGTAGAATCAATCTGATTATAACAATATGCAAAATTTTATAATAAACCTTGAAGGAGGGTTTAATTAGGCATTGGGTAATTGAAAAATAACATAGACTGAAAAAAAAGTCAATTTCAAAGAGGAGGCTATGTCATAGAAATAAAATAACCTTACTTGACTGTGAAAAGAATGTTTTGAAAATAGTAAAGTAGACCTCTCATCTAGTGTAATTTTAGTTTAGTACTTGAGACAACGTTATAAGGAAAAATGTTTAAGGTTGAGAAGAAGGGTCGCAATGGTAGGATTGAAATTTGAATAGAACTTTACTCAGAAGACTACAGTGAAGTGCTTTGAAATGGGATGATTCAGCATATATTGGAGTTCCTTAGGATCTGTTTTTAGCATCAGTCTTATTTCATATTTCCATAGCTGATGGTCCCTCAAGAAATAGAAATACGTTAATTAAAGTTAATGGTAGCCCAGAAAGTCATGAAGTCTGAAACCAGAGGAATGTCAGACTAATCACACATGAATGACATGAGAATAATAGAAACGTAACAGAATAAAACAAGATCTTTGACTAGAGATCAAAAAAAAGACTTTGCACAGCAAACTAAGTGCTTGCCAATCAAACATCTGAGATGAAGAGAAACCCTGAGAGTATCCTATGAAGCACCAGTGTGAAGCAACTATAAAAAACTCAAAAGTTATCCTAAACTGTATGAGAAGAATTGTATTACTGTAGCTGCGTATGCACTGATGTGACCTCATCTGAAGCACTCTACAAAAGTTTGACTTCTCACGTTCCAGAATGTAGGATTGGAGCGTGTTTTGGGAAGGGTTGTTGGGATTATCAAAGAAACAGATGATGCAGAGTTTTCATGTACTCTTCATGGAGTAAGAACCACATGAGCTAAAAGCCACCAGAACAAGTAGGTATAAACTGGCTCTGAACGATTTCTGCCCAGACATTAAGTTTTCATGACGGGAACAATGAGGTTCGAGCACAACTTCTTATAATAAGAACAGTCAGGGAAGAAGAAAGATGAATGAGATCAAGTTAACTTAATATTCAAGTTTATTAAGATGTTATGAAAATAATTATACAGCATGGCTCTTTGTAACATCAGTGGACAGGACTCAGTAAGTCAAGAGGAGCCCTTGAATCCAAATGTTGACCTCCTTCCCCCTCCTCATCTCCCTTGAGCTTGTATATTGCTTTGATCTGCCCACTCTGATCCTTCACCACAAAGGTATTCACGCAAATTTACTCTCAGAGGAGGATATGACAGTCTGTCTTGAAATGTCCACTGTATATATTTCCCAAACCCTTTCAGGACTGTTTGCTTCTTTGAATAAATGGCTTGGGGTTTGTTTTTCCGGTAATCTTTCACAACTGAAAAAAGTCTTTCAGAAGAAGAAACCACACAAGTTTTCACAGTTAATTTGCATCTTCTTTGCTCCAGCCTAAATCGAATTATTTAAATTTATGTCTTCTTTTCCTTTTTCCTTCTCTTTCTTTCTTTCTTTCTTTCTCTCTTTCTCTCTTTCTTTCTCTCTTTCTCTCTTTCTTTCTCTCTTTCTCTCTTTCTTTCTCTCTTTCTCTCTTTCTTTCTCTCTTTCTCTCTTTCTTTCTCTCTTTCTCTCTTTCTTTCTCTCTTTCTTTCTTTCTCTCTTTATTTCTTCCTTTCTTTCTTCCTCCCTTTCTTCCTCTCTTTCTTCCTTCCTTTCTTTCTCTCTCTCTCTTTCTCTCTTTCTTTCTCTCTCTCTTTTTTCTTTTCTTCTTTCCTTCTTTCTTTCCATTGAAGGTCACTCTGAAGCTGATCCACAATCTTCCTTTGTAAAAATAGAGCTAAAAATAGAGAATTTACCCAATGACATTATCTTAATTTGTTTCTTTTCTCTTTAGTTTCAGTTCAGTATGTTAAATACAGAATTTTCTACAACTTTGTAATCGTATGTGCTTCAATAACTGTGAAGAAACTTGTATTGGCTCTTTGCTGCAATATTCTTTACTTAGTAAGTATAAAGCTGCCACTCTTTGAATTCACTGACAGTTTCTGTCAAAAGCATGATACGATACAAACAGAATAGAAACCTCATTGTAACAAAGTTCCAGCAACACACAATCAGTGTCTCATGGCAATAAACTGGAGCACAGGAGTATGACTTAAGCTGTTGGTATGACACATGTAACAAAAAAGTAATTCATGCCATGGAACAGGTAGCTGTAAAGACTCAGAAATAAGAGGTGCAATACGAAGATCAAAACAAGTTAAGCCCATTATGTGGAAAACTGCAGTAAGGAAGTACGAATAAAATCGTCCATGGAAAATGTATACTCATAGTTTCAAAAAAGAAAAAGTTAAAAAAAAGTAGGAACAAAAAATAAAATTTGTGATACATTATTTTCTCCTTAGAAACAATTAACTTCCAACATCCTTTACAATATAATATTGTTGAATGCAGTAAAAGCTTTTCCTGCAGAAACTGTGAAATAGTTCTCCTTTACAAAAACAATGTTGTTTTTTGCTCCTTCAGTGAACTCCATTCTCCAGTGTGTGGGATCATTGCACCTGTGTAGAACTCTCTGTAAGTCAAGCAAGCCCTCTACAAGTGTCAGGGCTTGCATGTGAGCTTACTGTAAGCTGTGACCTCTGTCTACTTAGAAGCGAGCAAACTGCAGTTTTCTGTCAAGAATGAGTCATCAGATTTAAACCTAAGCCCGAGCCTGGCCAATGTTTGAGAGGCTCAAGACCTATTTCTGATTTTGCTGGCTAAACCTAGGCACCGGCTGGCTCACATCCTGAGGAGTCCAACACATTATTGCCTTTGAAGATTTGAGCCTTAACTATTTCTAAGCCAGACACCACCATGATATCCGTGTGCCTAATTTTGAAGTAGCACATTGTGGCTGGATCAGAAATTTTGTAACAATTTCATTTTTAAAATAACAGAAAATGCACATGGCGAATATTTTTGATTGACAGTTTCTTAGAGGGAAAAGAAAAAATATTCTTAGTGGTGCATATATTTTTGCTGAAAATGCCTGTTTTCTGTGCCGAATGCCAACTTTCCCGTTTGGCGATTATGGGTTCATTTATTGTATTCAGCCATAGGAGGAAATTAAGGTGACTTCTGATTATTTAGCTGCTTAATGGATGTGATTGTGAGTCAGAGCAGTCTCAGACTCCCCTTTTGCTGCTAGGCATTTTGGCAAACTCTTGTGGGATATTTTTCCTGCACAGTAGCAGGACTAGGAAGTAATGTTCCATTCAATTCTTTCAGCTGTGGCTACCATTAATTAATTTCAAGGTTTCCCGTAGGAAGACACTCTCACAGGAAATGTGCTCTTAGTCTCACCTATATGTTCAGAGTGGGTATGCTTCTGGGAGAAAAACCACTCCAGACTGAGGGGAAACACAAAAATATTTTCCTTTGAATTCTCATGAGGGACCTGGATTCAGACCAGAGGTCCTGACTACGTGAACATTGGCTTGGTTAAACGTTGGACTCAGCCTGAAGGATTAGTTTAATAGTGTCACAGGGAGGTAATAGAGCTTCCTGAAAATACTTATCAATCCATTAACTGGGAAATAAGCCTACCAGCATTCTGTCAAGTACTGTCCATATAGCTTCAGCTTTTTTATCTTTTGACCTTGTTTTTTTCAGAATTCTTACAGCACTGCGAGTGAAAAAGTACTGAAACCCAGCCAGGAGTATTTGAGCGAGGCTCAACAGAGGCGGCTGGCGAGCTCTGAGGGAAGCAGGCGCGGGGTGCTCGGGTACTGAGCATCCCCTAGTGACCGGCTCTCCCAGTGCAGCATCCTGCTTTTCTGAGTCTGCACAAAGAGCGCAGGGAAACCCAGATCCACAGGGTACAAACAACGGATTAGTACAAATAAAGTACTCCTAGACTTACAAAAGCACTGACAAGCTGCAAAATAAGTCATCACTTCGAGAGAACAAGGACTCCTTTTTAATCCAAGTACATTGCCTGGATCAAAACACAACTGGCTTCCCTTGTCTGACCCACCAAAAAAGGAACTGAAGACACTTATACAGATATATTATCTTTTCACTTAAATTTTACTGATGACTTATAAATCAGATAATGAAATGAGGGATTGTCAGTATTATTTCCCCACTAGATGTTACAGTATGTTAAAAAAGTTACATTCATATAGTGATCCTAATGTTCTCTTTCTGGTCACCTATTTGACTGCTTGCTGATTTTGAATGATGAGGATGGGAAAGTTTTGACTAAAGAAGATCCTACAAACTGTTGATTTTGCTGGTAAACAAACAGGAAAAAATAAGCTCCTTCAGCAATATGTGGGATTTTTTTTTTTTTCTCCCTGCAACAGTAACTTTTTTCTAAATACTTTCACCAGCTTCAGGAAAGGGTGGGTTAGAGACAGGGGTTTCCTGAGCCCTTTCAGAACATGGTTTTAACGAAGCCGTGTGTTCAGAAGAGCCCCTAGAGAGTCTTGTTTTGGAACAGTCTGACGCCTACACGTTATTATCTTTGCTACATTTTGCAGTTTTGTGTGAAATTTATTTTTAATCTTTAGCAAAACATGCCCCTGTTTATCTTAAATTCAGAACAGGTTTAATAATGTAAAACAAAATAACTTTTTAAATAATTAGATTTACAATGAATGCCGAAACATAAAAGTATAAAGCAAGTTAACAAGAAAGGAGTTCTTAAAGATCAAAGAAAATGTGTTTATTTGATTTGATTAAAAATAAATAAAAAGTACTTTCACTTTAACAAGTTATAACTGGCTGTTGACAAAAACCAGTGAAAGAGTTTCCCAGTCCCACAGGATAAAGGTTTTCTTCTGATAGAGGTTCACGTAGCCAGAACAGATTGCTGACACTGATACGTCAAAGGAATTATATTTTGAAAAGTGACAAAGCTGCATCAATATTAAAAAAACATGGATACAAAGACAAGTGTCATTGGAGAACATAGTCCTTTTTCAGCCTTTGCCCCACACAAAAAAATTTTTAGGATTAGGGTTAGGGAGCAAAGGCTGCCCAATACCAGCCTTCTCTACTCATGGAAGAGGAGATCTGTGGAAGCCAGCTCTCTTCTGGGAACTCTGTATGTTAAAGCAGGTTTTGAGCTAATGTTGTGCCTCTGTGTGACAATTTTTAAATCCACCTTTCCTCCGGAGCCTTCAGTGGGAAATGTACAGACTTCCCATGAAATGATGCCACGGGATCCAGGCAAAAGAAAGCTAACTAACTGAAACCGGAATTTGTGTTAGGTCAGGCTGTCTAAGCTTTGCTTAATGAGGTTTTTGGTTTTTAATTCCAATTTAACTGATAAAAGACCATTTGAACAGTATCATTTTTTTTTTTGAAAAAGAATAAACACTTCCCCATTTCCAAAAGATAAAAGTATCCATAGTCTAAGGATAGTTTGAATTTTCAGTGAAGGTCCACAGCTAAACCAAAAAGACCAGGTTTGACATTCCAAAAATGCTGTGGTAAAAAAATCCAGAAAACACATGAAACAGTCACACATTTCAGGCCTCTACACAAGGTAATGAAAAAAAATTCTCAAAAAAACCCCAAAACATTTCGAGTTTATCTTTAAAGGCAACATGTGAAATTCACCATCCTAACTTTACGGAAGTCACCAATTTAGAGGAGCTACAGGTATTTTCACACTAATTTTAAAGTGTCCACATCCTCTTAAAAGAGTGTCCCCAGACAAGAAGACCCCTTTAGCAATTGCAGTCACTACATCTCACTTTCCATCGTGTTACCATCTGCCAGGGAGATGCCTTCAGACAGAGCATCCAGCCCTGCAGCCAGCACCACTCCCCGGCAGGGAGGTTTCAGCTCACAGGGCACTGAAACCCAGTTCTGGTGAAATCACCTGCAACACGCAGAGTAGCCATATCCACTGCTTCTGAGCTCATCGCTCACCACGGGCTCTCATTTCTGACCCCAGGTTTGGTCAGCCTGACAATTGCTCGTGCAACTCCTATTTATTTGCAGTGGGGCTGCAGAGAGGCACGCAATCACCCACTCTCGAGATGCTCACTGTAAGATCATTAAAGCAAAGTTGATTGTGAAAGAAATCAAGCCTTGCTCCAATTTGAAATACTCAGTAATCTGACGAAAAAAATACGTGTGATTTGTGTTTATGTCTGGAAGTTTTCCCTAGTGTGAAAGCCTCTAAAGGAAAACCAGTTCTTTCTTGCAATGTATGTCCTTTTATGTTACGCAGCCGAGACTGTAGATCGCAGTGATGTCAAAAATGTACATGGAGTGATTGCATCCTGTCTGTGTCCTGCAAGAATGACTTTGAAAGTTAGATGTTTCATCTCTACAGTCATATCCTGATCAACAAACTCAGTCAATAAATAAATACATTTAGTGACAAAACCTAGCTTTCTGTAAGCTGCAGTTAAACAGGAACTTGATTTGTTTTTTGTATTCACATCTATTCTATAATAATGAATCCAGCACCACAATAACCAAGTGCCCATTATAATTATAAGATCAGAGAAACCTTTGTGGTACTCATTTTCCTAAAAATTATTTTAAAAACTCCAGTCCTCCATTCTCATTCTTTTGAAGTCTTTGCTTTAAACCTAAGATTTAAATACAAAGGGCCAGAACTTGGGTTGAGAATGGTGGGGGGTGGGGGGGGATTTGAGAGGTGTACAGATATTGCCCAAGAAAGAGGAAAACGGAGTATAAACTGTATTAACTTTTCCGTCTTTTTTTCTTTTTTTTACAAATATAAGTGCCATTAAAACATATATAAAATTCTTGCTTAAATATTGCCTCTGTGTCTGTGTATGTGCATGAGAGAGATGGCATTTAATTGCCACATATAAAATTTACAAAAACAGGTCAATTTGGGTTACTAAGGGTAACCCAAATTAAAAGGTTAAAGGGTTGAATGAGCTACACATCTCAGAAGAAATATATAAAATAAATATCCCAGATACACATGTGGAGCTATGCATTGAAATATATGGAAAACTCTCTCAAGCATCACTGCCTGGTTTCAGCACCTCAGGCTGTCAGCACTGTGACACTTTCGGTGTCACCCAAGCAGTTTTTGCTGCCTGTGGCAGAGCGGGACAGGATGGGTTTGACCGAGAAAAGCTGCCCACACCAGACACCACAGACATGGCCGCCCCGGTCTGCTATGGGAAGGTGTTAGTCAACTTCAGCTCCTGCTTGGGGCCGCGGTGGCACTGAGACAGCCGGGCTTTGCTGCCATGCGAGAACGACCTGGAGTTTTAGCCCGGAAAAGAACAGGCTCAGGGGTGACATTATCGCCCTCTACAACTGCCTTAAAGGAGGGTGCAGCCAGGTGGGGGTCAGCCTCTTCTCCCTGACAACCGGCGACAGGACAGGACGAAATGGTCTCAAGTTTTGTCAGGATAGGTTTAGGTTGGGCATGAGGAGGAACTGCTTCACAGAAAGGGTTATGTAACATTGGAATGGGCTGCCCAGGGAGGCCGTGTTTAGGGAACGACTGGATGAGGCACTCAGCGCCATGGTGTCGCTGACAAGGCAGTGCTCGGTCATAGGTTGGACTCGCTGGTCTCATAGGTCCTTTCAAACCTAGCTGATTCTGTGCTTCTGTGAACAACGCGTTCAGTCTACAAAGCACAGTCCTGCGAGTAAGAAAGCCATGGCACGGAGGGCACAGGAACACAAACCCCTCACACCGCGCCAGCCGCGGCGGCGCAGCCGCCACCAGCCCCCGCCCCCTCAGCACCCGCATTGCCGCCGCGTGGCCCCGCCCCTCGCGCCCTGACGCACGCGGGGGCGGGGCGGAAGTGAGCGGGCGGTGGCGGCGGAAGTGGCTGCGCGCGTCGGGGGCTCAAGATGGTGAGTCCGGGCAGCGGCGGCGGCCTCGGGCGGGTGGGGCTGTCCTTGTGCCGCTCCGCACAGAACCGCCCCGGACTGGGCTTCCTGCCCCGCCGCCCCCGCCGCATCCCCCTCCCCTCACCCTCTCGGCGTCCCGGGGGACAGCGGGGCCGTGCTGAGTCACGGGGGTCCGGCGCGGCCATGGCGGGCTTCCTCATGGGCGCGGGGGCCGGGAGGCGCGAAGGGCGCGTGGCGGCTGTGGTTGAAGCCCTTCCCTGGCAGCGGGGCGGGACGGGGAGCCCCGGCGGTCCCCAGCCGCCTGCAGCCTGCGGCTTCGGCGGCGCAGCTCCCGGGGAGGGAGGTCACGCTTCGGCCCACCGGCCGGGCACTGGTGTGACTCGAGAGTGTTGCTTCTGGGGAGTGTTTCGTGGTTTTCTCCGTGAGTTTAACTTTGATCTTTTCTTTTGTCACGTCCCCCAGGTACCGTATCTCTTTAATGCTTTCATTTACAGCAGTCTCACAAAGGTCTGGTTAGTGCTGAGTGTGTAAATTGGTAGATGAGTTATGTGCATGTAACAAGAGGCATGTTAGGACTGTCCTACAGCCCTTACGTTACTGAGAACTCATATGTTAGTACAAAAGATCTTAACTGTGAGCATGAGTTTTCTGTTGGATCTGACGGTGCTGCTGGGGGAAACCCTTGCACTGAGCTGCTCATCATTGTCACCTTCCAGAGATTATTGCTATCACCTTCTGCTGTTTATTAGACATTGCTCTTTTGCTGGAGCAATTTTTACGACCAATCCTGAAATCACTTCGATAAGTTCGGGTAGGTTAGAGTGAAATTAATGGCCTAGGTTACTAGTAAGGAGTACTTAGTAAGTCTGTGGACTTCTGGTGATCCACTACAAGTTACTGCTTTCCTTTGTTCTCTCAGTTAACTGGCGTACTAGACTGCTCGAATACAGCTTGTCGTCCTTATGGCAGACTCAAACCATGCCTAAATTTGATCTTGTGTCAGTATTGCAGTCAATGAAGGAATTCTCGTTTCTGTCGTGTCAGCTGTCAGGACTTGCCTCTTTCCTTTCCATCCCTGCAGCCCAGGGTGGGAACAAGCAGGGGGTATATTGCGAGTTCAACTGATCTGGGTCCACCAGATCCAAAAATGTTGTCAGTACCATTAGCTTTTCTCAGACTCTCTGAAAGAATTCTATTTTAGTGTAGGGTTTATGTTTTTGGGTGTTTGTGTTTTTGTTTTACGTCTATTTAAAAGAAACTCTAAAGTCTAGGGCTTGTCCAGGAGTACTTTAAGGAGTCTCTGAGCACTTCCTTTCATTTGGCTGGCCTAATGGCCCATACAAAAGTGGTCTGGTTCTGTTGAAGTAATCCTCTTTTTTTTTCTCCCCCTTTTTGTTCCAGAATTCCAGAGGCACAGCTTCTCTGTTGAAGGATAGTATCTCATTTACAGAAGTTGCAGCTTCAGGGCTATTTGAAGGTCACGATCTTCTGCGCAGAGGGTACATTTTACTTTTGCTTGCTGAGTTGTGTCATAGACAGTGTTGAACTTCAGTATATGTTAAATGTTGGCTCTTCACAGAAGTTTCTTGCAAGGTGTTTTGCAAACAGGCGTTTACCTCTGTGATACTGTTCTTCAGAAAAGAAACAGCAAAGTATTGCTAATTGTGAAATATCTAATAGTTTTAATATATATTTATATGTGTGCCATAACACTGTGGGAAATGGTTAATTTCAGCATTGGGACAAACCCCAAAAGTAATATAATTAAAATAGTTTGGACTTTGCCATTTTTACACGAGTGTGAAACTTATGTCTCTGTCTTGGTTAATGAGTCCAGAATAAGTTCATGGAGTTTAAAATGCCATACAACTGGCTCTGGGGGGAAGGTGTGTACAATATTCCATTGCAAAAGCTTGGAGGCTTCAAAATAAGATACAGTGTAGCCTCGACATAATTAAATCTGTAATGATTTCATTTATTAGTATTTTCATCTTTCTGAAGGGAATCAAGGAAGAAAAACACATTCTGTTTTGTCAAGCATAAAGGATGTTTGAAACTTAAAGCACAAAGGTAGTGCTGTAGTTTTAGGTTTTACTTGCTGCTTCACTGTTAATCTTTTTTTTTTCCTGTAGTTCATCCTTCACTAGTTGTGTGTCTCTGTGGGCTGATGTTTGTGTCTGAGATTGGTTTTGGAATGCGACTTAAAAAGCATATCCCAATTAATTTGAAGTTAATGTCTTTTCTGCTTGTTCTTTTAGATTTACAAGTGTGAAAAATGAATTGTTGCCCAGCCACCCACTGGAGCTGACAGAAAAGAATGTAAGCATAACATCAAATGTAACCATCTTCACTCCTAACGAATTACGAAGTTTAAATTAACAGTGTGGTTATCTGGGCTGCTTTGTGCAGCAGCAAGTAATGAGCAGGGTCTTTAACAGAATGAAGGTGTTCAACAATAGTAACATTTGATTTATACAAATAACATTGTCGGCAAGACTGTTTAATATTAATCTCTTACTTATATCTCTCCCTGCTTCAAGTGTGTAAGCAGGCTTCCAAGCAGGGACTTGTGTGGTCAGGTTTAGTCATCTAAGTGTGTGTGCAGCTGCCATAGGTAGGCCAGGGGCACACCTGTCACCTCATGAAGGCTGACCCTCCCATTTTGAAGATAGATTTACCATCTATCTTCATTTTCAGACTTTCAGCCTGTGAATATGTACATATTTTTCCATAAATTGCTCGATCCCATTTAGACATTTTACACCTACAGTTTATCATAAGTGTTTGCGATCTTGTCTGGTTCAGCCATCGCTCACGGACCATTACAAGTGATCTGTGGAAGGTAGAGGGAGGCCAGACTTGCTCCTTGAACTGAACGTCTCTGGTGCCCGTTTTGTCAGTGCAGTATCAAACTGTCCTGAAGCAAAGATGTTATTTTGATAGAATGTTCCAAATTGCTAAGTTAAACAGCAGGACAAGGTCTGACTGTAATGTCTAATATATTCTAATTTTAGCAAGTGTTAGTGTTGCCTTGCATTAAAAGGATGAAGTTACTGTGAAACCAAATTTGTGACCTTATTTATAGATACTATAAATGTTTCAGAGCTCTTTTGTCGATTGATTTTTTTTTTAACTGATGGCTGATAACTTAGTTTTTTAACTTTGTTCTTGCCATACAAAACTTAATTAAGAGATCACATGCTAAAGAGACAAAAATGCGCAGAAATAAAACAGGCTGTGTGATCCCCCAAGAAGTATGTGAGTCTTCTAAATTGTTTCTTCCACATTTGATTAATTTTTCTGTAAGTTTAAGGCCAGTTTAAGGGTTGTTTTCATGTACCTGTGAATGGGAAAATGCTTAACTTAGCCTGAGATAGTTATGGTTGTTTTTGCTGCTATAAATGTTAAAAAGGTTTTTCAGGTAGCACTGGTAGAAACCAAATGTTTCTGCTGTCCACAAATCCTTATCTCCTTAAAATAAAAGAACTGGAAAAATAAGGCAACCAGAATTATAAGATTAGGATGAGCCATATAAATATTTTCAGCTAACTTTTTAAGAGCATTCAATACAGATTGTTACAAAGAAAATGCTTGTTATGTCTTTGACTTGTATTTTTCTGCTGGTTTTTGAGATCCCTTTTGATAAATATGATGTTCTGATAATAATAGGCTTTTGTCATGGTGATGGAGTACAGATTTTAAAATTAGAGATTTGAATTTTTTTGATTATTTAAGCTTAACATTAAGTATAACTTACTTCTTTGTACTCCAATATACATGAGTGAGCACTTTTTCTTTAAAAAGCCTCTACTAAATAGATTGTCTTACTGATAAGTTTGAGAGCAGTTGGGAAAAATACGAGTTTTCATTTGCTTTTCAAAATCATAAGGAGTGTAAGTGGTGCTCTGTTTTTCTGCTTGATCAGAAAAGAAGTACATCAAGTGTTTTCAAGTAGTCTCTGATGACTAACTAATGATGTCAAATTGGCTTTTGTAATCTTTAAACTGGATTTAGCTTCCTATTCATCCAGACAATATTGTAGTAAAGTAGTGCAAAACTATACCACTTGGTGGTGTAACATCTCCTGATTATCAAAAATAACAAAATAAAATTTCTGCTATTAATTTGGAATAATATCTAGCAAAAAACCAATTTCAACTTCAGAGAACAAATCTTACTGCATCACTCCATTTCCTGTACACCTGAGACGTGTTTGCTGGTATCACTGAGTTTTTACATACAAATTTAGTAAGCAGGTTCTTTTAAGTAGGATGTCACAAATTTCTTCGATGGCTGTACTTTAAAATAACTTCTTCTAAAATAATAATCAATATTGTTTGTGACAGTTCCAGTTAAATCAAGATAAAACAAACTTTGCAACGCTGAGAAATATCCAAGGAATCCATGCACCTTTAAAGCTGCAGATGGAATTCAGAGCAGTGAAACAGGTAGGCATTTTTATCCAACTGCCATTTGAAAAATATTTTAAGCCATTTGAAAAAATGTTTATCTTGAAACATGCTCTCAGAGACACATCTTTCTTTGTTAAAATACCTTATGTTTCCAAAAGAAATTAATTCACCATTAAAAAACTGCTATTAAAAAGATGAACCAAACAGTGCATTTACTAGTTTTTAGAACAGTCAATATGCTAAAGCCTTTTAGCAGCTGTTCTTTTATTGGTTATTTGGTGAAGTGGTAACTTCTCTAGCTTTGCTGTGGAATAGCTTCCTGTAAGCCTTCAGAGAAAAGCAGGAGGAGTTGAGTATTAATTCCTAAAATTAATACTCTCCCCTGTGGAACGTGACCTTCATGGGAAGGAGTCTCTGCAGCTGTAGAGAAAAGAGACTTAGAGGTCTGAAGCAGGTAATGATTTGGAAGTAGATGTAGAGGTAATGGGAAATCTGAAACAGGGAGTTTGCTATGTGCTTATTGTTCCTCAGCCTTTGTTGTAAGATCAAGGGAGGTCTACAGGGAGTTAAGTTCAAAGGTTTTAACTGTTAATTGAGAAGCTGAGTCTGTCTTCTTTTCCTTCTTTTCTCCTAGGATAGAGGGTAGCTGGAGAAAGGGAAACATAGAAAGCTCATTGGTCCTAGTAAACTTTTTTGGTCTTCTTGAAGGTTGTCAAGCTATTAAGAGTAGGTTTTCCAAGTGAGTTAGAGCAATTTTGTACTCTGTTTGAGTGATGAGGTGCTACTAAACCATAGTGAGCTGGATTAAGCTTGGCAGAAGTTACTGGTCCTGAAGATGTGAAAGTCAGGATGAGAGATATGAAAACATCCCTTGGTCTCAGCTGTGCTGTCCTGAGGAATCTTTTTCCTAACTAACATTATCACATTGCAGAGAATGAGGGAGGTGAGGATATCCTGTTAGTCTGTCTCCTGAGGTGGTTTTGGGAGATGGGTGGCGGAAATATGGTGATCAGAAGGTTTTTCACTTCCAGATTCATGTTGAGTATACAGGTTTTCTTGTGGTTTAACTGAGGTATCTCTAGTAGTAGTGAATGCATTCTCAGAGTATTTATGCTCTGAAATCTATGTGTGCCACTTGAAATTTTTTTGGAAATACTGTGAGTGAAGAGTACAGAAGACTGTTGAAAGTAACTGGGAGTGGACTTGAATAAGAATTGGTTGAGATCGGAGACAAAATTATGATGTAGATTAATTAAAAGGAGGATTATGTTTGAATGTGAAAGTCAATATAGCTCTTTCACTTGCATTCCTGACCTGTGTCAAAGATGTTGGAGGCTTAGAATGTAGTTCCCAAACTCTGTAGTATACATCAATTGCCCAGTACTGACCTCAAGGTGTGGAGGTTTGCAGTGAACCTCCTCAACTGTGGAGCTTTGCAGGAACCGCCCTTTCTGTGTGAGAGGAGCTTTACAGGGGAGACAGAAAGTGCTTCATTATCTTTTAAAGTGCAGTGTTTGCTGTACTACCTACACCACAGTGAAAACTAAAAATCTATTAGAAGGCTCTTATTTTCAAACAGGTAACCAAAAGTAGATGGTGGTATTTGCATGTCTTTGTGTGCCAGTAGTTCTCTTATTCCAGTGTTGTTTTTTCTGCCTGTTGACTTTTCTCAGTCACTTCAGACTGAGAAATCCAAATATGAACCCTTTCTATTTCAGACTTACAGAAACTTGAACTCTTGCTTGAACTCTTTTTACAGGTCCAGCGTCTACCATTTCTTCACAGCTCAAACATGGCAATGGATATTTTGAGGGGAAATGATGAATGCATTGGTTTTGAGGATATCCTTAATGGTAAATACATTCTGGCTTTAATGTTATGGAAACATTTAAAGGTAAAATTTGGGAGCTGTGAAGTTCTTTGCCTCTACTGAACAAGAGAATTAAACTCCCAAAATGCAAAGAACAACATTAAATTCTAAAAGCAAAGAAGCACTGGGGAAGGAGAAATAAATGTAATTCAGCTGTAAGTTATGTGGAAATTACTCTGAAATACTGAGCAAGATAGTATTTGCTTGTAGGCTGGGTTTCTAAAGGAATAGATTATGCATGTAGGTTGTACGCCTCTTTTCCTTAGAAACTTGTGCAGATTTTGTCAAGCAGAGGTTACGAAGTTTTTTAAGTTCTGTAATTTAGAAGAAATGTTAGAGAAGAGGTACAGAACTAATGAAACAGATACTTAGCAGGGGAAAGGCTCCCTCAAATGAACTCAACAGGCTGCAGTTGTGTGGCAGCCTGCTGACTGTTAGTATGTCTGGAATAGAGTAAACCTGGAAAAATTGGCTTTTGAACAAATTATTTCTAGCTGGTGCTTAAGGACATGGAAGGATACAGAGAGTATCATGGAAGGATGCAGAGAGTATTTTGAAGTGGGATTGGAAAATGGTAATAGCTGGGGAGATAGGAAGGTGGAAATAATGGAGGAACAAATCTGAATCTAGAGGCATGGGGTTATTTTCTGAGACGGCTATACAGGGATCAGGGGAAGGAATCTTGGGCTATTGTGGTTCCACAGGGGTAGACCAATGTCAAACGTTATTTGTTGAAATTTGGTTATTCACCATTGCTCACAACAAGCTGTTAGATTTTTATAGAGTGCTGAGGAGTGGGTTACAAGTGTTTTTGGTAAGGCTTTATTTATCAGGAAGTGGACTAGATATTTTTGTTGTCTCTGGAGGAATCAGAGGCATTAATATGTCTTATTTATGGAAGGAAAACATGATTGATGCACCCATAAAGAAAAGTGTATTTCTTCCAAACAGTCACAACATGTGTCCTGGCCCAGGGTTTGTTTTTTCGGTTTTTTGGTTTGTGTTTTTTGTTGTTGTTTTGGTTTGGTTTTGTTTCTTTGGTTTTTTGGGTTTTTTTAAAATTTTTTGTATAGTAAAGAAGTTTACACTGTTAGTATTGGTTTCTCTTGTGTCCTCTGCACATTCCTTGGTAGCCTTTGAGTACAGTGGCTGATGTCAACCATACTTTACAGAATGGAGGAAATCTCAGAGATATTTATGGGTGTAGAATTTCTGTGAAACTAGGCAGTTGGGTGGAGAAGAGAAACCAGGAGTATGTCCCAGCTAACAGAAGGGAGGACTGTGAGCTGCTGTTGTGCAGAGAGGTTGTGTTGGAAAGAGGTGTAGGGCGACTATGGAGAAAAGCTTCAGTCAGACTAGAGTTTTCTCAAACACTGAACTTGTAGTGTAATCCCTTTGAGATTCAGGCAGTTGGAGTCTGCTTGTGCAGAACTGGTTGGTTTTACTTGAAATGTGTGTGTGTCCTTATGTCAAGCTGTTCTACAGTATATGTTTGTTCTCTGATCAGTGCTTTGGATAGAGGCTTCTGAGTTACAGATCTGCACTCTGCAACACTGTCAAAAATCAGTCAAGTACCTGTTGCACTAAGCATTATAATGAAAAGAGATGTTCACCTTCATTAGTTTGTTGTTGGTCTCTGTAGCTTGGTAAAGGCCTCACGCTGTCAACTTTTCTTTTTCCAGATCCTTCCCAGAGTGAGGTTATGGGAGAACCACACATGATGATGGAGCACAAGCTTGGTTTATTGTAACAAAATATACTTCACAGAAATGTTTTGTGTGTGTCTTTCTAGCGCAGATCTAAGTACATGGTACTAAATTGACACTCACAGTGTTAAGCAGACCTAGTTTTCACTTGCCTTCCTTAATGAAAAGGCACATTAAATGTTTAAAGTCTCAAAATTGTTCTGTGCTTGTTATCAATCATACAAATGTCCTGTAACTAGGTAGTTTAAATAATGCCTTTTCATAAACTGCTCAGGACAATAGCTTCTTAAATATGGAAATGCTATATATGTATACAAGAAATTCAAAAATACCCAGGCATTTTAAAACTGACTACTGTGGTAAATGCATTTAATGGGGGAAGAGGAAGGTATTTTCCGTTGCATAACTCTTTGTTCATGAAAATTTCCATACTCTTTTTAAACTATTGAATAAAAGTTTGCTATAAATGCTGTTGCGTTCCAAAATATATTTAATCCTAAATCAAGAACCTCTTATCCATGACCCAGTGTTGTCCCTTTTACTGCAACATCTTTGAAGGTCTTTAACTTCGGCATTGCCAGTTACATACATTGTATCCCTCTCTTGACAGCTATTTATGGGTGAGCTGTTAAGCTTTTGTGCAGAATTTTAAGTATTGCTGTCAGAATGGAGTTGAAGGTCTAGATCTTTTTCATGTGTGTCCCTGGGAGGGTATTTTGGTTTCTGAAAGTAGAAGCAAGTTCCTCTTGGGGTTTAAAGAGATGTTTTAAAATCTGTTTGAATATAATCCAAAAGAGCGCTCCCAGGTCTAGGTATTTTAGTATTAAGAAAGAATGCAGAATTATGAAAGTACCTAATAAAGCTGCTGCAGTAAGAACATGAAGACATGGTGGTACAAATACAGAAATAATTATTTATGGGTTTACAAAAATCAGATCTTAATTAAGGAAGAATGAGAGATTTATACTTAAATATACCTTTTAAAGGAGCAGACCACTGGAAGGGTTTTTGTGTGCCTAAGTGGTTTTATTTATTAAATTCAGGGTTGTAACAACTATTTCTGGTGTCATACATGTGTATATGTTATATCAATCCTGCAAGGCAGCTAATACAATGTGGCATATCAGGAAAAAAGTCTGTGGTTCAAAAAATGTCAGATACGAAGAACCTGAAACAGTATTTCTAAAACAGGAACTGTCTTTATTCAGCAAGTTTTAATGACTTGGTTAAATGTAATTAGTGTTCTGTTGTAGATAATTT
This sequence comes from Promerops cafer, assembly GCA_013398275.1. NCBI lineage: Eukaryota > Metazoa > Chordata > Aves > Passeriformes > Nectariniidae > Promerops > Promerops cafer. The sequence continues at coordinate 310,312 of VZSE01011964.1, forward strand.
TAGCAGGAATGTTGCTATAACCTTTTTCCACAACTGCATACATCTCTTGTGCTTTTCAGTGGGCTTATAGCTACTTCCCCATTAGTGTGGGCCAAATCCTCTAGCTTCTGTACATTTCATAGTGTTTTTATATGCAAAACATTGCAGCATTTTGGAAACATTAAGATGATAATATGACTCACTTTAGTGGTGGTCTTATTTGGTTTTATATTTAAACTTGTTTAAGAAGTGAAGCTTCTAAATTTTCTTTCGCTTGAGACTTGTAGAGATTAGAGGCTTGTGCTATGCAGTACAAGCTGTTTAATTTGTTGGGATTTTTTTTCCTTAGGGAGGTTAAACAGGACCAATAAATTGAACGTGCAAGTGTAGACCTACTCACATTTTTGTTTTCTACAGCTGTCCTCATCCGTGACCTGATAGTCTTCATTAAATGTCAGAGTTGGCTGCTGTTTTATAATTGAAAAGTTCCTGTGCAGTTTTGTGTAAAGCAAAACTAAACTGTTGTTATAAAGCAAGCTTGGAGTTCTTTCTTGGAGTAGGCTTTGTACTGCTCAAGGCTCAGGCCAGGAAAGCTGAGGGATTACATTGCCAGGTCTGGGACAAGTAAAAGGTGCTGGCCTGGATTTCTAGAAGGTCTGCTGTCTTACCAGCACTGTTCAAGAAAACAGGGACAACAGTCCAACAATTGGACACAGTTACTGGTACCTTCCAGCTCCCCACTTCAGTATATTGAGCTGGTTGGCCTTTCCTAATGTTGGCTGAAAGATGGATGCTGTTGCATCTGAGCAAAACTACGTTAAGACAAATGATTTACTAGAGTTTCCCATTAGTGCAGTGTAAAACCAGAAGCAGATTAGGAGGCTGCATGCAGTTTCTAGGTGGTTTTGTTCAGTGATTAGTATACTTTGTAATAATCTTGGGTGAGATCAAGCCATATTTAGAGCCAGGAAGTTGCATTGTTCATTATGTCTGTAAGGAAGCTAATCCTAGGGGTTAGCCAGGCTGGAAAGCAAATAGTATGTGTAAGAGGCCCGTGCGTGAATTTATGCTGTTAGTAGAGAAATGGGAGCCAAGCAGGACTGGGGCAAAAAGCTTTTGAGGGAAAAAGGAAAGGTTAGGTTTTCTCACTGCTGCAGGGGGTTGGGCTGTGGACTGGGCTTCCTGACCCAGCCCATTATTCCCATTTTGTACAAGCCTCATTCTGTAAAGCAGGTGCTGCACCCATAGAGGAAGCTAAGTGGGGTGTGCTGGGCACTGGAGCTGGGACAGATCTGGCCTGGGTAAGGGGAGGAAGGCACTTCCAGCTCTGCTGCTCTGGCAGGTGCAACACAAGCCCCCACCATGATTTCTTGCAGGCAGCAGTGCTGTCCCTACTGTGTAACTCCCCACCTCCTCTTGGTGCCAGTGTTCTGGGCACCATCCTTTCCTCTCCCCAGGCACAGGAGGGAAGCAAAAGCACATCTTCGTGCTCTGCTGTTTGTCATGACCATAAAAAATAGATGATACTATAGTGCTGCTCCTGTTTACACCAACAATCCTCTATCAGTCATGCCACTGGCCATTTGTCAAAACAAAATTTAAAAGCACAAGAATTACAGATGCAACAGAGTTTAAAAAACCAAACTTTATTATTATGTCAAAATAATTTGTATTTATACACAAATAAAGAAATTATTATAAACTTAGAAGATTTTGCTTTAATAATCTGATGTGTATTAGTACTTGGTTCCTCAGCTTGCACCGTGCGAGGCATTTTAAAAATACAGTTCATATCCTCCACGTGTTTTGGCCTAAATTTATAGTCAGTTCTAAATGCTCCATCTACCAGAAATACTCTGCAAACAGCATGTACTTTGTGCAGTTAAATCATAACAAAGCCATTCCTGAGGTGTACGTGCTTGTCCTCAGTTGGACTGACACAGCACCGCTGTGGAAGTGGCTCGCTTTGTTGTGAGCTTCCGAGTGCTAGAAGAGGTGTGCACTGAAGAAGAGCAAATGAAGGTACATTCCCCTCCTGCATTTGCTTTTTTATTTCCAGGCAGTTTTGTGTGAAATAGTTAATTTCATAAAGCCTTACATAACTGCATAATGAAGAGGCAAGGAAGACAATGTAATGTTTGTGCTAAAACCCTTTACATCAGTGTTTTCTTAATCTCTCTACAACTGCTCATTATGTTTTGGACTCACTGGTTATTGTAGAACTCAGCTCACGTTTCCAGTAAGTTGGCAGTAGCTTGGGCACCTCAAAGGCTTTAAGCAGTTTTATTTTCTGGCTCTTGTCTAAACTACTGAGAGAAAGCTAATGATCTTTAATTGCCCGTATCAGTCTTGGGAGTTCAGGGCAGAAGAGTAAGAGCTGGCTAGAGGCGTTAGCACCTTCCCTCTGGCCCGTATAAATGGCCCTGTTTTCACCTGTGATGAGCAGGTAGTGGCCTCCTGAATATTGTAAGCTCTCCATTTAACTTACTTGAACCTTCTTCCAGGCTCCTCTGTGATCATGGTACATAACTTGGAAAGAATGCAATCATTCAGTTATAAAAGTATCATCATGATCTGGTATTACTATGTTTTGGTGGAGTACCACTGAGAAGTTCTGCAGGAGTCTCTGTTCATAGGATGGGTATCAGTGGCTGTAAGCAGCTCATTGATTATATAGCACGTGCTATGTCTGTCTGCATTTTTATCCTATGCTGTGTGCATGTGAAGTCGTAGTTGCTTTCCTAGAGGCTTCATTCTCTAAATGGCAACCACTTCACATCGTTTTGCTTTTTCTGCCTAATCTGTTTTGGGGGAAAAGAGTCACACACAACTTTGAGAGATCAGATAAGTATTCGCTGTCAAACTCTTAACAAAATCAACAGATGGGAGTGGTCCTTAACATGGTGGTGTATTCACACTTCTGCTGTGCTGTCCATTCCAGAACCTAATACTCAGGATAATTTATACTTGAAGATCTTAAGGGAAAAGGTGAGGAGTCAGTGCTGAAACTCATTCCTAGGTTTGGCAGTCTCACCAGTTTGTGCTGGGACCCTGGGCATGTCACTTGTCCTCTCTGTTAATTTCTCTCTATGCAACAGAAAGGACAGTATCTATTATGGAAGGATGTTTTGAATAGCATTTGTAAAGTGCTTTGAAGATTAGAAGTGATGTTCAAGTGCTCATAAATTATGCTGCATTGGTTGCAAGATGATTAGATTAATGATTCTGATTTTGATCCCTCATTTCAGGGTTGTTAAAAAAATAAAGATCTACAGATAAGAAAGGCTATCACAGCTTTTCACTAAAAGAAACATTTAAGCTAAGTACCAACTTAACTAGAAAACAAGTATCTCTGGGACAAAACAGATAGCTGTATGCAGTCCTTAATATATGGAAAATTATAAATGTGCAATATGGCCTCTGCAAAATGGAGGTTTAGGCTGAACTTCACACTCTGCAAGATGGAAATTTTCTGACAGTTTTGTGTGAAAATCCATTTCAAGAACTAAGTCACAGGCAAGGTCCACACATCTTATGTTAAACTTACAAACACTCTGCTAGCTGCAGAACAGTAAGTATGCAGAACAGTTATGGCAGGTGTAAGTACTGCCTCCAGTTTGCTTTCTGAAAAAAACCTATCTTTTAGTTTAGTAATTTTAGACAGTTTGGGGGCTTCACTGTTAAGACAGGCCTTTAAAGATGTACGCAGTGGACCACATCCTCACCTGGCACAAGCTGCAATGGCTTCAGCAGAATTGCCAGCATCCTCTGGGTTGCTAAGCCTATCTCTGTCACCCAGCTTAGTGTGATACAAGATGTATCACAGTCCACAGCTGATATTCTCAAACTTGAGAAAGGCTAAGTGGAAAAAGTATCATCCTACCTTATGTTTTCCCTTCATGCTGAAGCAGCATTAATCTCAATTGCCAGCCTATTTCCATAGTTAAGAGCTAGCTTTAGTCAAGTGCTAAAAAGAGACTGGGTATTGAATGGTACCAATTTAGGGCCACGTGGAGATTGTGTTGTGTTATCTCTGTGGTTTCTTTGTGACATAACCATGTCTGCCACTGCATGTCAGATTAGAAATCCCAGGAATGTGGATCCTTTGTTCAACTATCAGTACTCTCTATGCTGGATACTTCTTCAGGTACCAGCAGAGCCAAGTCCTCCCCATTCCAGCTCGTGCACAGAAGCCAGCTGTAAGACAAAGATAAGACAGGTATCTTTAGCTGAGATAGTTCAGTAGAGCATGCTGATTCAGCACCAACAAACACATAGGATAGCTCTGTGCAGCCATCCTCTGTGGCACAAAGCTGGTGATGTGTGTTAGTAAACAAAAACAATGACACTATTTGCCCTAATGACACAAGTCAGACAAGATCATTACTGCTGCCTTTGAGCACAGTACTGAACTGCTCTGCCTGTTACAGACTGGAATAACTACCCTTTCTGCTCTCCAGCTGTAACATTGCATGACACTCTAAAAAGAAAGGTGCAGAGAAAGGGTATTCAAAGGGTCAGATATCTGAAACTAATGACAGAAGGTAAAGAAAAATAACTTTCAGAAATTTATGGTGATGATGTACTACAGTACTGTTTGCAAGATGGACTGATTGATGATAAATACCTGTTTCCTTTTCTGCAGTACAGTTTGCTTTCTTAATAGACACTTCCTCTACCTACACTGAACTAAACTGAAGATAATATTTAATAGAACAAGTACTTACTGTGCCTTTGTTAATATACTTGAATTTCTCAATTATTTTATTACTTTACTGGAAAGTATTCTACTCACACATGCAAGACCCTTTTGCTTCAATTCCCTCAGGTCTAAGACCCATCACTACCTTATATTACCATTAGTATAGCTTCTCTGTAAAGACTGTGTAAATAATTATAATGAAGCAGGAATAGACTTGAAATTATGTGAAATATTCTAAATCTACAGCATTATCACTGCCTATTTAAATCTTAAAATGCAGCTGATGCAGAGATAAAAGGTGACCAAGGCAAAGTCTAAGTATTAGGGAAAAATATACAAGTCTCTAGCCAGAGTGTCACCCTCTTAAGAAAAATATCTTTTCCCCCCAACTGTAAATCTATGTAATGAAAAGTGATTCTTCTGTCATTTAGATTTTTGTTTCAGGATCCTAAAAAGAAGTAATTTATACTGGAAATAATGTAAAGTGATCTTTGCTTTATGAGTACTCATGAATGGTATTTCACTGTCCGTATTACTAGATGGTCGCTAGATATTATTAGACACAACTGCTGTAGAGGCCTATTTTTGAAACATGTTTAGAGGTTTATTCTTCTGTGCTTTAAAATTTTTTAGAGACTTCAGTGGCACTGGGTCACAAGGTACCCATGACCAAAGACCAGGACAGATAGCTTTCCATTAAACCCAGGGGTGACTGTCATGTTTATAACTCTCATTAGCATCTAGAAGAGCTCAGCTTGCAAAATTAAGCTCATGCCTTTCACGTGATCTGTGGGAAAGGCTTTCCTGGCAGAAAGACCATGTAAAGGTCTCAAACCAAAGGAAGTCACACGTGCAGTCAAGTGTATCCCATTGGCAGTACATTCAGGACAGGCTTCAGTTTGGGGGAAGTTCACAGCACGGAGCTGAGGGAAGGTAGCTGGATCAGGGAAAAGGTGTGAAGCTACTACAGCACACTAGCAGATAGGAAAGTTTGAGAACTACTGCACTAAACTATTCAGCTTCAATTCATGTCAAAATAGAAATTACGGGCAAAGGCAGTCAGAAGAACCCTCCCGATCCATACTTACCACAGGACAGACAGTGGAATTAGACAAAGGCCTGCTGATAGGAGGAAGCTAAAACCTGAAAACCATGCAACAGTAGTTGCATAGAGAATATTAAAAACTGAAATTGACATTGTGCCGGTCACAACTTCTAAACAGGCAATACAAGCAAACACAGCACCTGCCAAAAATAAATGGGTGAATTACAAACAAAACAAAATCTCTTCGAAGTACTGAAGTTTTTAAACATGGTTCAAAAGATATATCTGTTGACAGTATTTTTGCAAGTATGCAAGTTACAAGAACTAGACAATCATACTTTGCTATGAAAGTGTCTTCTGTGGCAACTCCTACAAAATGCTACTTCGTTTTAAATGAAAAAAAAAGAACAAAATGAACAAAAAACCAACAAATAAACAACACATTTTGTTGATGGAAACTATTTTTCTTTACTATTATTCTATCACCATGCCTACTTTCTTGCATTTGCTTATCACATGAAGTCTAACCTGTTCATCCTCACTAACCATGTTGTGCATATCTCCATCCTTTACCCCTTCCAGTTCTCTTCATTCTTACCTTTCCCTTTCTTGTTTCTTCCTTCTCTAATCTTCACTCTTATATGTGGAAAAGACTGATTCAACAAGGACTGCTAGTTCAGCTTAAAACCACTGCCTTCTCATTTTTGAAAAGAAGCAAACAACATTTTTTGGACTGAACTACCATTTGGGTTGGCAGTCTATCCCATCAGTGTCTTGTTGAACACATTTTCCTGAGTTGCATTCATAGTCACAGGACCATAACCAAAATCATACTAGGTAAGCAGAAAAGGATGACAAGAGTCAACCTGATTCCTGCATCAAACTACTCAAGTAGCCAAAGCCCCAAATGACGCCAAGAAACTCAATACCAGAGGTGTATTTTAGCATTAGTAGTACAAAGAGATCTTTGTTTTAGTGTATGAAGATTAATCTTTTTAAAAATAAAACATATCAACTCAGGAAAATGTTTCTAGAAAGTATATATTTCCCAAAATCTAGAAAATACACATTCCCCAAAAGAAAAATATGGGATATTAAAGTCATATTTTGAGGCCTGGCATGCTTTTTTCTGTGTGGAAAGGACTTTGAGAACTATTATGTTACATTTCTGTGGACATGTCCTGCTCCATAGCTGAGGATAAAAGTCTAATTGTTTGCGAGTGCTATGAAGATTGACCACCTGCTGCTTACCTTTCTAAATTAGTAAGTGAGAAATTGACTAAATAACAGAAACATATCTTTCTCTGCATGACAAAATCTTGTGAATGTAGAAGCCCTTGTGAAATCACACTTGTATAAATCTTGGGCATTCTTCTGCTTCAATTTCCCCATGGTCTTTAATTTAAGAACAGTATTTCGTTTGAAAGTTGAAACTTGCAGTAGTTTTTAACACGATGTTGTTTATAATAAATTCAGAACCAGAAGCCATTAATGTCAAGACACAGGCTCATATTATATAGAACTTGAAAGAAAAGCAATCTTAAAATACCAATACAGATCTGTTTGTTTAAAGGTAATCTTCGTGCATCTCTGTTCTGAAGCACCATATTATTTTATTGTTTAAGACCAATTCTACTTACCCTGTTCACCAGTGAGAACCACTTTTGACAGCATGGATCGGAGAACAGGAACAGGCATAAAGCAGAACAAAGATGGCACTCTCACTGTAAAGCAGCCATGAGACATTGAAGTTATTAAAATCCAGGGTTTTACAAATATATTGCAACTGTATTAGTCATATACTTTTGAACACTTAGTTCCCCAAACAGTAAAACGCAACAGAAAAGTCAGACTAGATGCGCACTGAGACACAATTATCCAAGAACAGAGAAATTAATAAATCAAATATATTTCTACAGCATTAAAACCAAATCATAAGCAAGTAATTCCATTGTTTCTCCACACAGTTCATCTTTTAATCAAGTCCTAGATCAGTCTGATCAACCATTTATATTTTACCTCTCCGTGACCCTTTCAAGGTGGTATGTTCAATATCCAACACCCGCATTCACTACAGAAAACACAGCAGTATTTTCATACACATTGTTGACCTTGGAACAACTGATTCTGAACTCACCTAAAAACATGAGCAGGGTAGTTTTGGCAAAGGCAGCCATGATCATTCCTCCAATGTAAGAAAACATCCCAATAAAGACAATATAAATGTCTTTGAGACATTTGGAAAACAAGTAAACTCCTAAAAAGCTGGTCAGCGAGACAGAAGTGAATGCAGCTGCTCCATATCCAATGTATACTTCATTCCAGCAGAGCGGCTCATCCAGTTCATATAGTGTAAAAAGTGAAGTCCCACCCAGCAGAGTAAACAAATAAGTCATAAATGTAAAAAGTAACACAATTATTAAAATTCTCTTTTTATAAGGGGCCGTTTTAAAAAGCATGTACACTCCAGAAAATGTCTCCCTAAGAAGTTCTTTCCAGGATACTGGTGCTTCTTGCTGGAATTGAGATGCGCCTACGGTATCTTCCAGAAAAAATACAATATAGATGATATTAATGACATGGAGCAGAGATGCTATCACAAATGTCCATGCAAAGCCTATTCCTCTTAGAAAGTAGCCAGATGAGAGTCCTGCCAATCCAGATACAACTCCAAAAATCAAATCCACTACAGCTATTCGTGTTGTTTTCTGCTTCTCATCATGACACTCCTCTGCTATGTAAGCAAAGCCTCCTCCAAGGAAAGTCGCTATACTCCCAAACAGTCCAGTAATAAATGCGACTGCAAATAGGACAGAGAGTGACAAGGAAAAATATGATATTGCAGTGAAGCTAATACCAGAAATCAAAGCTCCCATTGATGGTAAAACTAAAGACCTTTTGTGTCCCTGGCGATCCCCATTAGCTACAATGACAAAGGCAACTGTAAGGCTGGGAATGGCCCTAGTTAAGTCCAACTGCATATTCAAAACAGAGGCTTTTTCTTGAACTTCCTGCAAAGAGAAAATAAAAATAATTATAAATACTATAATACATTGGGGAAAAAAAATCTGTAACAATATTACATACATAATTATTAGTATGCAATATAATGAATATCACTGTAAATGTTTATAGATAATAAATTATACTATTATAAAATGTAATTCGTGCAATGTAGTTTTATAAGATTATATGACATTATGATATACTAGGCTATAATAAAATACACTGCATATTCAGACTTTTGTAATTTGATCTTCAATATTCCTCAAACATTCCCTGTTACATTTTAACTCAAAGCTTAAGACACAGTCTTACTAGTACTGTTGACAGAGAAGTTTCAACGCAGACAAAAGAACAATCTTTTTGAAATGCACTTACAAGAGCTGTAAGTATCTTTAACTGCAAGTATCTCCTTCAAAACAGCGTATGGAAAAAGTGCACTGGGCAATTTTAATACTACTCAGAAATCAGTAGTAAGCCAGTCATCGATTAAGGAACACACCCCATGCTCCCTCCTCACAGGAGATCCTTTTTCCTCCCAAATAAATCTACTGAGGGGGTTACAAGAAACAATTCATGGACTAGAGCACACTATGCAAGTAAACAGACCACTATTTGCTCTGACATCCCACTGTACAATCAATCTTACTACTACAAACAATAGGAAAGCCTTCAAGATCCCCAGCATTCCAAAGTCTTTTGCTCCCTTCCCTTACAGTGTCTGACTGCCTTAGCATTCATGACATCCTGTCCACTGGCCAGCAGAGTTGTCACCCTGGAAGGGTCAAAACCATGAAAACTGAACAAACTGAGATGGAAAATGTTATTCTGATCTTTAACTCCTCTGCTGCTGACAAAGAAAACTCTATATAGTTGCAGACATCACTTCTTTACTAGGATTGTCTTGTTCAAAGACATGAGCATCAAACAAATGCTACTACATGAAAAGTAAAATGTTGATATGTATCATCTCAACCCACATTAACCACATAATACAAAGATTATTGCTAGGCCATAATGAAATGTAAAACTGAAAGAATGAAAGAAACCAAAACTTGGGTGTTCTTGTTTTGGAAGAAGCTGTGAAACACAAAAAACATGGCTACACATCCAGGTACCACATGTGGCCATGAACTTGCTGAGATAAAAAAACTTGATGTCCACTGAAAAGAAGACTACAGACATAAGTATGGGAAAAATCCATTTAGAGTGTAGGGCATGCAACTGCCCACTCTATGGTTTTATAAAGCCAAAGGAAAAGAATACAGAAAATGATAGGTCAAACCTTCAGCTGCTTTAAAATCACATAACTCCATTCAATAATCAATGGAACTACATATACTTTAAGAGAAAGGTCTAGTTTTTAATCTGCAAATTCACTCTACTCTGAAAAATTACTCACAGTGAATAGAAATAGATATTAAAATCACCTATTTCAAAATTAAAAGAATGAAAATGAAGAAGCAAGTACCTTATAAAAGGATAAAATTAAGAGAGAAGTGCAGCACCTGAGATTGAACAATATAAAGGACATGATATACTCATAGGCTCATAAGATAAAATATTACTGAGCAAGGGGAAACTAATGGATTGGATAGTAAATCAATGGGATGATAAACAATGTTTAATGATTAGTAATACAGCTTTTTCTGAGATATTAGAAAAAGGATTGACCAAGTCAGTGATCAGAATTCTTCAGTTTCTATTCAAATTACCTTTGAACTCACTTTATTATGACTATTTTTTTCAAATTGTAAAAAATAATTAATCTACATTCTGTAAACCATTTTGAATTATATTCTACTTTTTATGCAGGCTCCAAGTGATTTTTGTCTTCAATTTCCTTTTACATTTTGCTTTGAAATAGGTAAGAGTAGTATAAAGCTTCTTTATTCTCAGAACACAAGGACTTACACTAAATTAATTGTTGAGAGAGATGTTCTTTTAAACATTAATTCTAAACAGGGCCTTACAGTGAAAGTTACAACATCCATAAACCTAATTCAGTTAGGAAGGTCTTGGAAAATCCAGAACGCCTACCTCACACTTGCTCGTGAAAGGGTTTGCAATTAAGTTCCTGGATCTACTCTTTGGCCCATACACAGGACTATTACTCAGCACAGAGGCCCATTTGCACTTAAATTAATGCGTGTTTTGAGCACTTAAATTGTTATGCTATGGCAACTAGTGTGGTGTAAAAATGCAGCAAGGCATCCAGACAAGAGTGTAACTGTTCAAAAACTCATGCCCTGCTGGCAATCACTGAAATGCAGGCAACAGAAATTTGGCAGGGAAGGGAAACGAAGAAGTTCTGTTGGCCATTATTCAACCACTGTCTGGAAGGACTCATGTTCTCAAATATCAAATTAACTATAATTTGTAAACAAAAGACCTGTAAAATGTGAATATGTCATCATATCACAGACGCTATCTAAACTTCAGCTAAAATTAAGCACTCTGCTTCAGTGTTTTGCAAAAAGAAATATGAAGTCTTATATCTTGAACCATAGGTGATGGCAATTTGAAAATCAGGCTGAATTTGAGGGGGTTGCAAAACGCAAATATGTATTTGAAATGTAGACTTTTTGATGGGCTCTGCAATTAGAATTATATGCTTAGAGAAAATGGCCAGATACAGCATCAAATGGGGAGCTAATACTAAAGAAAACACTTTTTGGGAGTAACATACAAGCATTACTCTGACAATAACTGGTAATTACCTCCATGGGTCAGCCCAGAAGCCATGTTGGACCACAATTCTATTGACCTTTTTACTTTCACATTCTTTCTACTAAGACCAGCTTCTGTCACACAAAAAAGAACAACACACCACACTAAAAGTCCTGAATTATTTCTTTAATCACCTTCACTGGAAGCATGTACCATTAACAATCTCCTTTTATGTATAAGGAGTCACATAAGCTCAGGCATTCAATCTTGCACATATACAACACATCAGACATTCAGTTATGGGATGTGAGCAAAAGTTTTCAAGTATCACCTTTTCAGCAATGTAAGGAATGCCAGCTGACTGTTTCTGTAACCCCAACTTCTGTTTCATTTATATGGTGAATCATTTACTTTTCTGACCCTACAGTGGTTTCATCTTTCACTTTATCCAACCCAAGTGCCAGTTGTTGTTGACAAATATGGTTCTATTGCACCTCTTCTGAAAATATGTTCCCTCTGCTATTCCCATGTTAGACACAGAAATCATGTGGCCACTGAGTGAGCCAGAGCAGTGTACTGCTTCAGAAAAAAAAAAAACAACACTCAAAAAGCAACAACCCCAAAACAAGAGATGAGCTTTCTGTTGAATCAGCGCTCCACTCAAATCCTGTAACTGCAAAACTGCGAGATAAAACACATGGGGTGAGAGGGGAAAGGGAAATGGAGAATGACCATCTCTCCTGCTGGCGGCTCACAGCTAGCTCTGCTTAGGTGTAGCATTAAAACTGCACTGGAAGTGCAATGGAAGAGGTACCAGTCAACAACTAGCTATCCAGCACACTGAACTGTGGGAAAGTGCTAAAAATGTAACTGACCATGGGATCCTGACATCTTGACGTCCTTGTATTCCAACAAGGCAGACTAGCACTCTGAATGGCAAACCATCAACTGTATTTGATCATGAAAAGATCAGATAATTTTTTTCCCCATGTTTTAAAACCACAAAAAAATTATTTTAATTTCCCCGTGTTCCTCGTTCTTGTAATTCCTCTGAAATACATGTATTTTAAGCTAGATCCTATTCCTCAAAATTACAGCGCATTTGCTAAACTTCACATGGTTACAAAGAACAGCAGGAGCCACAGAGACAACGGGCTGCTCACAAACACATCATGCCCAATAGTGTGGGAGGAGGATCCTCCAGTTGTAACCGCGGTAATGTCAGCCCAATGCTAATTTGGTCCCCATTCTCTCAGGCGATTTTCACCTCCCGCTAAAATACGACTTTGTCTCAGTATCTTCCTGGAGACAAATCTTTGCCTTCAAAGCACTATCGCTACCTACAGCATAACATTAGAACGAGAAGACAGTGAAGTGAGAGCAAGTTACAAAACTACGGCTTTCCGGAGAATTAAAGGTTAAGGTTATAAAACAGGAGGTTATAGTGAGGCAGCACCTCCTGGCTGCAAGTTTATTTACGATTATTATTCCTCCCCCGCCACTTGCCTTCTGTTTTATATAAGCCGGGCTGCTCTTATTCTGCTCGCAGTGACTGACATTGCTGTCGCTCACGAAAGTGGAGTTGTACTCCTGCTCCCACAGCCGCCGGTAGATGAACTGCTGCACCAGCGGGCTCGTCAGGGAAGACGCAAAAATGTAGATGAAAATGACGGGCTCCACGAACAGAACCTTCCTCATTTCTGGGTCTGGGCTTCAA